>CM018519.1:4322051-4384551 GCA_008932095.1 Pyrus ussuriensis x Pyrus communis
AGCATCTTCCGCTGCCGGTTGTGTAACTTCACTACCACCGACAACCTCCCACAAGTCTTGACCTTGAAGGTAAGACTCTATACACGTTGCCCACGTGTTATAGTTTTGGTTGTTGAGCTTCTTGATTCCTCCAACAACTTGAAGATCACCCATCGTATCGGCAAGACTTTGACTACACCGAACAAGCTTGAGTGACTACCGTGCAGAGTAATACACTACTCTCGACACAAAGAAGCTCCCTCTCAAGGTTTGTGATAACCCCAGCAATAATCTCAAGAAATCTTTTCTGATGTGGAAGATCAGTCAAAACTGCAACCACAGAGCATACTCGGAATTTCAAGAGACTTTACAACCAATGCTCTACCAAGAACGATCCCTGACCGACTTGGCTCTGATACCAATTGTTGAATAAGAAGAGTATCCAAGATAACTCTAATGATCCCAAGAAGAAGAAAATAGAGCACACTCTTAAAGAAAGCTCACAAAACAAACTTATTAGCAAAGCTTTTCTTATTTAGCTCTAGGCTTTTTTTTTCTTGGATGATATACAATGCTTGGGGACTTGGGTATTTATAGCAAACCAAATGAAAGCTACACCACACACTTAATTAAACTAAGATTATTTACTACCACACAAAACCCATTAATTGCACCTAATTTTTTCCACTCAACCATACCTAACATTGCCTAACTTTGCAATTGTAAGCAATTACATCATCAAACTAGATATTGACTTGGACTTTAGATTGGGTTGTGGATTACTTATGGTTTTGGGCTGACATTGATTCTCAACATTATATATGAATTTGAGTCATAACAGATTCAGTCAGGGAATTCCACTTCAGTTGGGAAAGTTGCTCACATCAAGACTCGATTTAAGTAATAATTTTCTTGAAGGTAAGATACCATCGGAAATAAGCAACATGCAGAGCTTGGAGAGGCTGAATCTTTCCCACAATAATATTTCCGGTCTCATTACCACAAGTTTTTATCAAATGGTTCGTCTGTTGTATGTTGAAAATCCTGCAAGCAGTTGCAGGGTCTGATCCCCGATATGAAAGCATTTCGAGATGCTCCCTTTGAAGCGTTAGAGGGTAATAAAGCTTTGTGTGGCAATTTCAGTGGACTGCAACCCTGTAATCCTTCTATGCAAAATATAAAGAAGAAATTCAAACAAGGGCTGCAAACTTGTACGTTTTATAATATTTTTTCTCTTAGGAGCAACTTTCTTTGCTTTCCTTGTAATTGCCTTCATTAAATGAGAAGAAAGAAATATTGGCCTGATTGGCAAGATGCTGTACTAGCTGTTGGTGCTATTTTAACTACACAAATGGTAGATGTCAATGTCATCTTCTTGCTGATTGCGGTCTGCTCTTAACCTGTTTTGCTTTCATGGAACTCTGGTTGGTAAGAGTCAAACGCGTGTTTCCAATCTTACATCCTTCGGTTTTTTGTTTTTCCCTTCATCACACTGATATTGCTTCACTGATTGTAAAAGTTTTGTCCTGTAAAAGAATCGTGGATGCTGTGGTTGCGTAAAGTTGGTCGGAATTCACTTGCCTCTGTACTATGGTTGCCTAAAGTTGGTCGGAATTCACTTGCCGGTGTAGTGTTATTTTTAATAGAAGCTGATGCAGCATTTTCTTTATGGGAGCTGATGCAGTTTATAGGAAAACACATGGACTTTTGTTTTGCTATTCATATCTGGGATTAGAGAAAATAGAGGGGTGGTGGCGCGTTACAGTTGATCATTAGCTATTTGCTGGCAGCCGCCGCAATGCTATGAATTTTCTCGGAGTCATGCCCTTGTTGATGTTACCGGCGTAATCAGGGGTGTAGGCAAGTCTGGCGTCTTGTGATTTTGATTTTTGATATGTCACACCACTTCTCTGAATGACCACAAGACCTTGTATAGCCGCTAAGAGGAGAAAATGCGAGACCAACTCACATGATGTAGCAAACGTGAGACGTTTTGTTTGTGGTACTACGGGTGCAGAGGTATGACTTGGTCCAATTTTCGATCTTACGCCACTAATTTGAGGATTTAGCCTCTAAAAACTGTTGCCGAGTCTTCACAAGCGCCACTGCGAAAGTGTGCTGCGTGTCTCATGATGTGTTATTCTATTGCTCACTTGACTTGTTAAACTACAAGTACAATAACAAAAAAAAAAAAGAAAAAAAAAGAAAAACCTCAACTAAAGTGCCTGTAATATCATACTTTGTTCAATTTTTAAATTGTATATTAAAATTTAGGGTAAGTTACATTTTACCTCCTTAAGTTTGGTTATAATTGCAACCTTATACAACATCTTTAAAATATTTCAATCCGTTAACTTGACTGTTAAGTGATGATGTGACAAATTTAAAATTTACTTTTGTGTTGACATGGATGCCAATCAAAAAAATCAAAAAGAAAAAAAAATTGTTTAAACGTAAAATAATTTAAACTTTTTATTAAAAACCGTGGGCCCCACCCCCTACCAACTCCCATCCCCACTCTTCTTCCCACTCCGTCAGTCTCTTCTCCACCCAATTTTTACTTCCCTCACCGCCAGAACCACAACCAAACCCACCCACCCACCCCCCCAAAGAACCACAATCATTTTATACTTATTTTGTTGACAAATATTGCATTGTGCTACATAGGACTTGATATCCTTCTTCAAACTAGGCCAGTAAAAACCCTTTGTTATCCTATTTTGAAGAAGGATATCAAGTCCTATGCAGCACAATGCAATATCTGTCAAAAAAATAAGTATGAAATGATTGTGGTTTTTGCGAGGGAATTGGTTGTGGTTCTGGCGGTAAGGGAAGTAAAAAATGGGTGGGGAAGAGATTGACGGAGTGGGAAGAAGAGTGGGGATGGGAGTTGGTAGGGGGTGGGGCCCACAGTTTTTAATAAAAAGTTTAAATTATATTACGTTTAAACGATTTTTTTTTTTTTTTTTTTTTTTTGAGTTTTTCGTTTTTTGATTTTTTTGGCTAGCATCCATGACACACCCCGGCCAAGATCAGGGCATGCTGGCCATCACGTGGAAGTGATATAACCATGTGCACAGTGCGGAAGCTAAGAAAATAATAATAAAAGTACGAAAAAAATACAAACCTAGCTATACACAAAGTAAATAACATACATGTGCAAGTGTAAGTGTGAAAAACAATGTTCAGAGCACGGAAGACTTAGTGCAGTCCGGGAGAAACAACACTAAATAAACACACCCAAAGGTGGTCCTACACTGGTGATATTCTGTCAGATACGCCGAGAAATCCTCTGGGGAGCCACCAAAAGCGCTAGCCAAACTAGAACCTGGAAGGGCGCAAAACAGAAAACGTGAGTGGGCAAAAAACAAAGCTTTTCAAAAATCATTTCATAAACAAAGTTCTAACCCCTCGTCGTAAAACCTATATACTTCCCAGAAAAATAGAATATATACGTATAAATAAGTCATGCTCAGAAATATGCCATGTCAAATGCCTCTAAATAAGATGCAAGTACTCAGGTAATGCCAATCAATGCCATGTATTTTGTCAACTGGAGTCACCTCACGTGACCTGTACGACTGAATCTGGAGCTCAAATCTCCAACTCACTAACTATACTTGCACACGAGTCGGAACCACCTAAAGTGGTCTGTACGATAGGACTGGGTGTAAATAGATACGCTTAAATGCTACGATCACGTGAAGACTGGGAGAATAATTGCGGGTCACCTACGAGTCGGAACCACCTAAAGTGGTCTGTACGACAGGACTGTGCACCTAACTTGGATCCAAGATGAGTGTATGGTGCGGGAGGTGAACATCACATGAAGGACTGTGCCCAACTCTGGGTGGGAGCACTAACACCGGGGATGCAGGTTATGAGCTCTCTATGCATCTCATAACACTACTAAACATAAACATAAACCATAACTTACCTGGCACTTACCTGTGCATCTGCAACACCAAACATATATATATATATATATATGCAACTAATAATGCATAATTAAACGAGCAAACATAATGCATGGCATATAAACGTATGAACGTATAAACGTTTCATTTCACTTTCTAGTAAAGACACAAATATATAGGTATTTACAGAAAACCAAAAGCCCACTCACTGGTATGAAGAAGGGTCGTAACCCCCTTGCCTCAAGTGACTGCGCTCGTCCTCGGGATAGGTCTCACCTATATGCGAAACAATTATAAAAACGTTAATTTTAAAGCACACAACCAACATTACGAAATAACTTCTCATACAATGCTCAAATGGGGTGTATGAATACACCAACGTGATCTACTCAACCTCACGAACATCCCCATATTTTTAAAATAATTTTCTAACACCGCACGCGCCTGTACGCGCCACCCACGCGCAGGCACGTGCCTGGCACACTGACGGCGTCAGTTAATGTCGTCGGGAATATTCCGTTAAGTCTAACTGATTCCCTTAACGCCTTTAGAAATATTCCGTCCAAACTAACGGAATAATCTGTCATCTTTTCCGGCCAACCTCTGGTGCCGGCGACGGCACCAGAAAACTGGGAAAATTTCTAAACTTGATATCTCATTCGTTTTTCATCCAAATTTCACAAAATTGGTACCAAAATAAAGCTTACAACAAGAGGAACAAATCCTTACCACTTTCAAGCACTAAAACCAACAGAATCTCGCCGGGAAAACACCACCAACTCTGGCCAACCTGCAACTCACAATCCCGACGTCCAAAACCTTTAAACGAACCACCTCGAGCCTTTTAAGGACCTCACTAAGCTTCCTACAAGCTTGAAATTCCCAAAAACACAAGAATTAATGTGTGCATGAACAGTACCCCGATTTACACCTCTCGGGTTCGACGTGAAAATGAAGGTTCCCTTACCTGAAATGGGTATGGTTGAACTTCTAAGGACCTCACGAGCACAAATATGTAGTTTGTTTCCTTGATCCGTGACGATTCCAAAGGTTATGATGTTGTCTGTACGTAGAAGATAGGAAAGGGAGAGAGAGGGACTCGGGATAGGGCAGAGAGAGAGAAATGAGTGTGGGTATGTGTGTGGTCCAAAATCAACTAACCAAATTCCAAAAACGACCACACAACGAAACAAACATACTAGGGGCAAAACCGTCATTTCACCCCTGCGATACAAAAAGTCAGGTACGGGCTGTCATAACCTACCCACCTTAATAAAATTTCGTTCTGAAATTCAAAACAACTACTCACAGCAACCATTAGAGACCAAAGAACAACCGAGGATACAAATCTCGCATTTGATCTTCAGTTTCCCAAGTAGCCTCCTCCACTGAATGATTCCTCCACAAAACTTTCACCAAATTCACAGTCTTGTTCCTCAGAACCTTTTCTTTCCAATCCAGAATCGTTACTGGTTCCTCATCATAAGTCAAATCCGGATTAATTTCCAAGGGTTGAAAAGGTATCACATGAGACGGATCTGCAACATAATGTCGAAGCATAGACACGTGAAAAACGTTATGTACTTTAGCTAGCTCAGAAGGCAACTCCAGCTTGTAAGCCACCTCACCAACTCGCTCAGTGATCATGTACGGTCTGATGTACCTGGGACTCAGTTTACCTTTCTTTCCAAACCGTACAATGCCTCTCCATGGTGAAAGCTTCAGAAACACCCAATCGCCAACCTCATACACTCTATTAGCAGCATGTTGATCTGCTAAACTCTTTTGCCGATCCTGGGCCGCCTTCAGGTTAGACTTGATTACCTAAAAATTTTGAGTAGTCTCCTCAACGATCACCGGGCTCACCAAAACTCTTTTTTCGACCTCTGACCAACACAAGGGTGTGCGACAAGATCTACCATACAACGCCTCAAATGGTGCCATGCCGATACTCGAATGAAAGCTGTTGTTGTAGGCAAATTCCATTAAATCCAATCGCTTGTGCCAAGCATCACCAAACTGTAACACCGAAGATCGCAACATATCCTCCAACGTCTGAATGGTTCTCTCTGACTGTCCGTCCGTCTGAGGATGATATGCTGTACTATAGAGTAACCTCGTACCCAAAGCTTCCTGAAAGGCCACCCAAAAGCATACCTACTCACATACTCAGCTATCTCCCTCTTCATACCGGCCAATAATAAAATGGTCGAATGGTATGATATGCTGTACTATAGAGTAACCTTGTACCCATTTTATTATTGGCCGGTATGAAGAGGGATGATATGCTGTAAAAATCTTGCATTTCTCTCCATAAAGGAAATGTCTCCACAACTTCAGCGCAAAAATAATGGCTGCTAACTCCAAATCATGCGTAGGGTAATTCAACTCATGAGGTTTCAATTGTCGTGAAGCATAAGAAATTTCCCTACCATGCTGCATCAACACACATCTCAGACCATTCAAGGAACATCACTATAGACCTCAAAATCACCACTATTGTCTGGGAGTGCCAAAACAGGTGCATGAGTGAGACAAAACTTCAACTGCTGGAAACTCTGCTCACACTTATCATCCCACTCAAATTTAACATCCTTCCTCGTTAACCTTGTCAGTGGTAAAGCAATCACAGAAAAATCCTTAACAAACCATCGGTAATACCCTGCTAAACCGAGGAAACTCCTCACCTCAGTGACGGTTTGTGGATGCTCTCACTTTTCCACAGCTGCCACCTTTTGAGAATCCACCAAGATACCCTGAGCTGAAATGACGTGCCCCAAAAATGCTACTTGATCTAACCAAAACTGACACTTGCTAAACTTAGCATACAGTTGATGCTCCTTCAACCTTTTCAACACCAAAGTAAGATGTCGCACATGCTCCGGTTTAGACTTAGAGTATACCAGAATGTCGTCAATGAAAACAATAACAAACCTATCCAAATATGGCTGGAATACTCGGTTCATCAAATCCATAAAAGCAGCTGGTGTATTCGTCAATCCAAATGGCATAACCAGAAACTCGTAATGACCATAACGAGTCCTGAAAGCCGTCTTAGGGACATCCTCCCTATTAATCTTCAGCTGATAGTATCCATACCTCAAGTCAATGTTGGAGAATACACAAACACCTCGCAGCTGATCAAATAAATCATCAATACGCAGCAATGGATAACGGTTTTTAATCGTTACCCGATTTAAGCACCGGTAATCAGTATATAGCCTCAAAGTTCCATCTTTCTTTCTCACAAACAACACTGGAGCTCCAAGGTGAAGTACTAGGCTGAATAAAACCTTTATCCACTAATTCCTGCAACTGAACTTTCAATTCCCTCAACTCAGCAGGAGCCATATGATAAGGAGTCAAAGATATAGGATTAGTACCTAGAAGCAAATCAATGGGGAACTCCACATCTCGGTCTGGAGGCAAACCAGGTAAATCCTCAGGGAAAACATCAGGAAAATGCCTGACTACCCTTACATCCTCTACACTACTAGGAGTAGCATCGTCCAACACCACATGAGCTAAATATCCCTGGCAACCTTTTGATAACAACCTTTTCACCCGTATAGCAGAAATAACGCCATGTCTCACCCCACTCTGCTCGCCCACAAAAGTAACCACAGGTAATCACATCAAAGTCAACAATATCCAACGGGATAAGATCAGCTGGCATAATAACATCCTCCACCATCACTGGACATCCTGGGTACACACAATCTACAATACATCTCTCCCCTCTAGGCATAGAAAACTCTAAATCATACCCTAGAGGTGTAGGGTGAGGTTGCGTCACTTGAGCAAATGTATGAGAAATCACAGAATGTGTAGCACCACAGTCAATTAATACTCTAGCAAAATAACCAAGGATATTTAACGTACCCATGATCAAGTCTGGATTATTCTGAGCGTCCTGCAGAGAGATATTGTGAATACGCCCCTAGGTTTGCTGCCGTCCACCATGACCTCTACTCGTTTGGCCACCACGACTCTGTGTATTACGCCCTTGATTGGGCGGACCAGACTGCCTCGAAAACCCTGCACTACTCGCAGCAATCTCCCCCTGCTGAGACTGTCCTCCCTGATACCACTGAGACTCGCCTACTGAACTAAAGAATATGACATATAGCCACCAGAATACTAGGGATAACCACCCTGAGAATATGGATCCTGAGGATATGGATACTGTCCCGGGGCATAAGGAACAGCATCACCCTGATAGTAATAGGCACCACCATGACCTGTCTGCCTGTAACTACCAGGACCAGGAACCTGCTGGATCGATGCAGGTGGTGGCAAGAAAGTCTACTGGGGCCTCTGCTGACTCTGGGGACAATTTGCAGCCCGATGTCCCATCTGCCCACAAGTAAAGCAACCGCTGCTGCCTCGCTGACACTTACCAAAATGTCGATTATTACACCTGCGGCAAACTGGAGCTCTACCTCTACCAGCATCACCCTGCCTCTGGTCTCTAGCACCACCAGCAAACCTACCACCACGACCCTGACCAGTGGCACTAAAACCACCGCTAGAACTAGAACTAGTGCCACCCCTCTTAAAGCTCTAGGTCTTGCAAGGTCCGAGCGACGCCTGACCCTTGCCCTTGCCATCTTTCCTCTTGTTACTATCTTTTTCTTCCTCCTCACTCTCGCTGGGCATGTTCTCGAAATCCTTAATTCTCAACAGAATCTCATAAAACTCTTGGTAGGTGTCACAAAGGGGTAGTGGTCGCCATCGAACGCCACTTCTTCTTAGTGCCCAAACGAAAACGACGAAACATCTCTGCCGGATTGCCAGCAACATCCGGAAGATAGCGAGACAGATCAATAAACTTCCGGTAATACTCGTTCACCCTCAACTTCCCCTGCCTCAACTAAGTTAATTCCTGCTTTTTGCGGTCAACATACTTAGGAGGCACAAACCTTCTCCTGAACAGCTCTCTGAATACCTCCCAATTAATCCTCTAATCTGGGGATAAACGATGAACCTCCTGCTCCCACCAGGATGCAGAATCCTTACCTAAAAACCAAGATGTCGTCTCAACCCACTTCTCAACAGGGAGATTCCCTTGATTATGCAGAACACGAAAGGTCTTCTCAATATGTTCTAGCCACCGCTTTGCTCCCTCAAAACCCTCGTGGCCCTTGAATTTATCCAACATCAGATTATACATAGTCTCCAGAGGAGTCCTCTGGGGAGGGCGGAGCACCGACTGGATAGCGGTGGCGATAAGTTCCCCAAGCTGAGGTACATCGGGGAAGCTACACTCAGGAGAGCGACGTGGTTCCCTACGAGGCGGCATAATTTTGACAGAAGACACCAAAACCATTAGAAAACTCACAAAAGTACAAGACTGCCAAACCTAGGCTCTGATACCAAATTGACACACTCCGATCGAGATCAGGGCATGCTGGCCGTCACGTGGAAGTGATGTAACCATGTGCACAGTGCGGAAGCTAAGAAAATAATAATAAAAGTACGAAAAAAATACAAACCTAGCTATACACAAAGTAAATAACATACATGTGCAAGCGTAAGTGTGAAAAACAATGTTCAGAGCACGGAAGACCTAGTGCAGTCCGGGATAAACAACACTAAATAAACACACCCAAAGGTGGTCCTACACTAGTGATACTCTGTCAGATAAGCCGAGAAATCCTTTGGGGAGCCACCGAAAGCTCTAGCCAAACTAGAACCTGGAGGGGCGCAAAACATAAAACGTGAGTGGGCAAAAAACAAAGCTTTTCAAAAATCATTTCATAAACAAAGTTCTAACCCCTTGCCGTAAAACCTGTATACTTCCCAGAAAAATAGAATATATACGTATAAATAAGTCATGCTCAGAAATATGCCATGTCAAATACTTCTAAATAAGATGCAAGTACTCAGGTAATGCCAATCAATGCCGTGTAATCTGTCAACTAGAGTCACCTCACGTGACTTGTTCGGCTGAATCTAGAGCTCAAATCTCCAACTCACTGACTATACTTGCACACGAGTTGGAACCACCTAAATTGGTCTGTATGATAGGACTGGGTGTAAATATATACGCTCAAGTGCTACGATCACGTGAAGACTGGGTGAATAATCGCGGGTCATCTACGAGTCGGAACCACCTAAAATGGTATGTACGACAGGACTGTGCACCTAACTTGGATCCAAGATGAGCATGTGGTGCGGGAGGTGAACATCACGTGAAGGATTGTGCCTAACTCTGGGCGGGAGTACTAACACCGGGGGTGCAGGTTATGAGCTCTTTATGCATCTCATAACACTACTAAACATAAACATAAACCATAACTTACCTGACACTTACCTGTGCATCCGCAGCACCAAACATATATATATATATATGCAACTAATAATGCATAATTAAACGGGCAAACATAATGCATGGCATATAAACGTATAAACGTTTCATTTCACTTTCTGGGGAAGACACAAATATATAGATATATACGGAAAACCAAAAGCCCACTCACTGGTATGTAGAAGGGTCGTAACCCCTTTGCCTCAAGTGACTGCGCTCGTCCCCGGGATAGGTCTCACCGATATGCGAAACAACTATAAAAACGTTAATTTTTAAGCACACAACCAACATTACGAAATAACTTCTCATACAATGCTCAAATGGGGTGTATGAATACACCAACGTGATCTACTCAACCTCACGAACATCCTCATATTTTTAAAATAATTTTTTGACACCGCACGTGCCCCCACGCGTCGGCCAAGGCATGGCCACACGCACTGCCTACGCGTAGGCACGTGCCTGGCACACTGACGGCGTCAGTTAATGCCGTCAGGAATATTTCGTTAAGTCTAACTGATTCCGTTAACACCATTAAGAATATTCTGTCCAAACTGACGGAATATTCAGTCATTTTCTCCGGCCAACCGTCGACGACGACAGCACTGGAAAACCGGGAAAATTTCTAAACTTGATATCTCATTCGTTTTTCATCCAAATTTCACAAAATTGGTACCAACATGAAGCTTACAACAAGAGGAACAAATCCTTACCACTTTCAAGCACTAAAACCAACGGAATCTCGCCGGGAAAACACCACCAACTCCGGCCAAACCTGTAACTCACTATCCCGACTTCCAAAACCTTCAAATGAACCATCTCGAGCTTCCTAAGGACCTCACAAGCTTCTTACAAGCTTGAAATTCCCAAAAACACAAGAATTAACGTGTACATGAACAGTACCTCGATTTACACCTCTCGGGTTCGATGTGAAAATGAAGGTTCCCTTACCTGAAATGGGTATGGTTGAACTTCTAAGGACCTCACGAGCACAAATATGTAGTTTGTTCCCTCGATCCGTGACGATTCCAAAGGTTATGGTGTTGTCCGTACGTAGAAGATAGAAAAGGGAGAGAGAGAGAAACTCAGGACAAGGCAGAGAGAAAGAGAAATGAGTGTGGGTATGTGTGTGGTCCAAAATCAACTAACCAAATTCCAAAAACGACCACACAACGAAACAAACATACTAGGGGCAAAACTGTCATCCCTACGGTACAAAAAGTTCAGTACGGGTTGTCACAATCCATGTCAGCACAAAAGTAAGTTTCAAGTTTGTCACATCATCACTTAACAGTCAAGTTAACGGATTGACTAACGGTTATGTAATATTGAAATAAAATATTAATAAATGTATGATATTGAAATATTTTAAAGATGTTGTATAAAGTTGTAATCGGACGTAAACCTAAGCAATAAAATGTAATTTACCCTAAAATTTATTTCGTAATCTTTCAGCGATTTGCATAAAATAGTTCATCTGGTTTTGTAAATCATCTTTATATATCAATGGTCGCGATACCACGGTAATGGTGAAAATGACCTAGAGGAAAAAAACAGGGAACAAAATCAAGAGCACAAGGAAGATGGAACGGCCAGTGTATGTACATGAACAGTGTTCCATCAATCAAACCTAAGTGGGAAAATTATAATGCCCTACACCTTTTTTATAGTTGTTAGATTAAACATTCATCCCTTTTAAAGATTTGATTAAGGTGCTTTGATCAATTGCCACCTCAATAATTTTCTATTTATTTAATTTCCAGGTCATTAATTTAAATGCATTTATATAGAGGCATAAGGTAACTTAGCACCTAATTGCCTACAATATAGGAATTTAATTTTGTCAATCCCCTTCTACACATTAAATGACATTTTTTAATAAAATAAAATAAAAACTTAATTAACTAGTTCCTCATTACCTTATTATCAGTATTTAAAAAAAAAAAAATTCTCTTCCTATTAAAAATGTCTCAATAAAAAATCTTCAATACATATTTTTTCACGTATAGATATATAAAAAATATACTTAAAACTTATGGTACATTTGAGAACAAAAGTATCGACTTTTGGTACATTTAGATTTCAAATGTACCGAGAAACCAAATGTACAAAAAATTCAAATGTACCATAAAACCCAATGTACCCATTGTTATGCAACCCTTTGGTACGTTTAGATTTCAAATGTACAGATAAACCAAATGTACTATAAAACCAAATGTGCCCATTGTCAGGTAACCTTTTTGGTACGTTTAGATTCCAAATGTACCAAAAGACCAAATGAACAAAAAATCACAAATCTACACACAAAACTAAATGTCTCTATTTGATAACCCTTTTGGTACATTTGCATTCTAAATGTACCGAGAAATACAAAAAATCAAATCCACTATAAAACTAAATGTGTCCATATTATAGGTAACTAGATGTAGCTATATAATCAAACAAATCTTGATTTTGTGTTGGGTCTTCTAAATAATAAAATCTGACAATTTTTTTTATTTATAAATATTCTACTATATTCACAAAAAAAAAAAAAAAAGTAAAATTATAACAAACTATAAAAAAAATGCATAGAGATGGATAATAAATGCATAAATATAGGGATACAAGGAAAAAAAAAATGAAATGTCTAGGAAAAGTTGTGAAAAACTAAAATTCTAAACAAAATAAACTTATATGAAAAACTGAAATTAATAATCGAAATTTTAGGAAAATGCTTGATTAAATTTTCGAAAGGAGTGTATGTTTAGTCTAAAAAATTAAAAAACGAGGCACCTATATCAAAACACCTCAACCTAAATTCATAAAACAATACTCGTTACTCATCTGAGCCCCAAAAACAAAAAAAGATGCAAAACAAAGTACCAAGTGTTTTTGAATAAACTAAAAACTTGTATTGTTTTTATTTCTGGTTAATTTTATGGCTCAGTATTTTCTGACATATTATACTATCAAATATGAAAGAAAATTCCACCATCATAGTTGGTTATTAATTAAACTTTGTAATTCACCATCTAATTTTCTACTCTAGAAGTACAAAATATTTCTTTTCTTTGGTCAGATATTTGTAATGCTCTTTGAATTCAATGGTCAGATTCCAATATAAAATTTGAAAAAACCAAGTTGACTAAAAATATGGATAATAACAATTTTCTCCAAGAATTTTCCAAGTTTTTGAAACTCTGTTCATAAGTTTGTTAACGAGAACATCTGTGGGATGTTAAAGCCATTACAAGCACCATGGGAGCATCTCCATCACCAACCCTTAAGAACTGTTCAAGCTCTCTGAGTTTCCTTTTCGTGTTCTTGATTGTTTTCAGTTCATCAGCATTTGACTTTGCTATGTCCGATGAAATAGCTGCTGCTCTTCTTCAATGGAAAACCGGTCTTCAAGATCCTCACGCACGCTTAACTTCGTGGCAGCACCCTTCCAATGCAACTGGTCCATGCACTTGGTTTGCCATTTCTTGCAATGGTGCCATGAGTGTCATCAAAATAAACCTCACAAAATCTGGCTTACAAGGTACGCTCGATGGATTTTCATTCTCATTGTTCCCAAATCTTGAGTACTTTGATCTCAGCGTGAACTTGATCTTTGGTGCCATTCCATCTCAAATTAGTCAACTCTCCAAACTAGTCCATCTTGATTTGTCCGCTAATCATTTGAATGGTTCAATTCCTTCTTCTTTCGGAAATTTAACCAATCTCACTTACTTGAACTTGTGTAGGAACTTTCTTAATAGTTCCATTCCTTTAGAAATTGGTAACCTTTCGAATTTGGTAGAACTTTACTTGAACACCAACAATCTCACAGGTTCCTTCTCACCAACTCTTGCCAACTTAAATAGATTAAGATTTTTATGCATGTATGAAAACATGCTTGCTGGCTCTATTCCTCTAGAAATAGGGAATCTGATATCTCTCCGCCATCTAAGCCTTTACAGGAATAACCTTTCAGGTCCTATCCCGGAGTCCTTATTTGACCTTAGGAACCTTACCTTGCTTGAACTATATCGGAACAATCTTTCAGGACCTATCCCGGAAAACATTGGAAACATGAAGTCTCTTGTTGTTCTAAATATCATGGAGAATAAGCTCAGTGGTCCTATTCCCATGTCAATTGGTAATTTAAGCAGATTACAAGTTTTGTACATTCGTGACAACCCGCTCTCAGGTTCCATTCCGGAAGTGATAGGAGATCTCAAGAGTTTGGTTGTGTTCCGAGTTGCAAGAAACAATTTAACTGGCCATTTGCCGCAGAACATCTGCAAAGGTGGAAGGCTTACAAATTTCACTGCAAATGGCAATCGTCTGACAGGTCGAATGCCAGAAAGCTTGAGAAACTGCACAACATTGTACAGAGTTCGCCTTGATGGAAATCAATTCACTGGGAATATTTCTGAAGACTTTGGTGTTTATCCGAACTTGTACTACATAAACCTAAGTGACAATAAATTTTACGGCGAAATTTCACACAAATGGGGCAAGTCTTTGCAGCTAACAAATTTTGAGATTGCAGGGAACAACATCACTGGTTCCATACCACCTGAGATTGGAAACTTGACTCGACTTCGTTTGCTTAATCTTTCCTCAAATCATTTAGTCGGGAGGATCCCTATGGAACTCGGAAGGCTGACTTCTATGCTGAAGCTTATACTGAATGACAATCAACTTTCTGGTGGTGTACCTCAAGAACTCGGATCACTGATTGAACTCGAGTATCTTGACCTGTCCACAAACAATTTGAGCCAGTCGATACCAAGTAGTATTGGGGACCTTGCAAAACTTCACCACCTGAATTTGAGCAAAAACAAGTTTAGCCATGGAATGCCAATTCAGTTGGGCATGTTACTGCAGCTGTCAGTGCTGGATTTGAGTCATAACATTCTTGCTGGAGAGATACCAACTGACTTTTCCAGTTTGGATAGTGTGGTGACACTAAATCTCTCCCACAACGACCTTTCTGGTGTTATTCCAAGTTCTTTTGTTGACCTGCGCGGCTTGGAGTTTGTCGACATATCAAACAATCAGTTATCGGGTCCAATTCCAAATAACAAAGCACTCCAAGAGGCTCCTGAGGAAGCATTGCAAGGAAACAACGGTTTGTGTGGCAATGCAACAGGTCTAGTGCTCTGCAACAATAGTATTGGCGAAAAGAAGCATAAATCGAAAATTGGTTCCATAGTTGTGTACATAATCTTGCCAACTGTGGTGGGGGCAATTGTAATTGCCTCCAGTGGAATTTTCTTCACTTTATTAAGAAGAAAGAAATGCGAACAAACAGAAGAGGGTGACATGCAGCCTAAAGAATTTGAACTGCACACGATTTCAATTTTTGATGGAAAGTTGTTTTATGAAGAAATCATAAAAGCAACTGAGGATTTTGATGATGCATATTGCATTGGAAGAGGGGGGTTTGGCAATGTTTACAAAGCAAAGCTGCCCTCAGATGACTTGGTAGCTGTAAAGAAGCTCCACACTCCAGCTGATGGTGAATGGAGCACTCGGAAAGAGCTTCTAAACGAGGTAAAGATATTAACTGAGATACGCCATCGGAACATTGTCAAGCTTTATGGTTTTTGCTCACATTCACAACACTCGTTTTTGGTTTACGAGTACCTTGAAAGGGGTAGCTTGTATTCAATCTTGGACAATGATGAGGAGGCTAAGAAATTGGATTGGAGTAAAAGGCTGAATATCATTAAAGGCGTGGCGCATGGCCTATCCTACATGCACTGTGATGTGTCCCCGCCAATTGTTCACAGAGACATATCCAGCAAGAACATTTTGCTAGACGATGAATATGAGGCTTGCATTTCTGACTTTGGCACTGCTAAAGTACTTGAGATTAACTCTTCTAACTGGACAGCCGTTGCAGGCACATTTGGATACGTAGCACCAGGTAATTTCTTGTTGGCCTTCCATTACATTACATATGTTGTTAAGCTGTCTATCTGAACTACACATTCGAAGAAAAATTCACTTGATTGGTGGATAATTTGACGCAGAACATGCCATATTATTTGACATAAGATCAATTCCTTTTGTAATTGTGCTCTTAGGCAGATCTTTTAAAGAAAACTATTTGACATCCAAATTTTGTTGTACTTACCCTTTTGGCAGAGTTCGCTTACACATTGAAGGTAACTGAGAAATGTGACGTCTACAGCTTTGGCGTTTTAGCACTTGAAGTGATTCAAGGAAAGCACCCCAATAATCTAATCGGGTGTTTGTTATCACCCGTAATCAGGGAAGGCAGAATGCTGGGGGATTTGTTGGACGATCGCATTGCACCACCCACAGATATAGTTCTGGTTGAACTTACTACTGTCTTTAAGCTAGCAGTTGCATGCGTACATGCAAATCCTCGGTTTAGGCCCACCATGTACGACGTTTCTCAGATCGAATCAAAATCTCCGATAAAGGGAAGGGACAGGTAGAGTGCTGAATTTTTCTAGTAGTTGAGGAAGTTAGAAGGATTTTAACTTGGATAATCTCCATAAATTTGTCCAGGCTAGATATGTAGCTACCAATTAACTGTGCTATATATGTATATGCTATAATCCTGGTTTAGACTTAATATAATTTGTTCATAGTCACAGACCTCCCTTTTGCTGTTTGTATCAATAATACAAATATCTGGCAGTGAGTTGTTTCATATTTCTTTTTCTTTTTCTTATGTTTTATATACCGACTTCTGCAAGATTTCGTATGTGTGGATAGGCCTTGTCCTGCGAGAGGTACTCAATGATGGCGACCATCCGTTATCCTGTACCACAATGTCATAAATAGATTGTGAGGATGTGATCGGAATATTAAGAAACATTGCAATGGTTTATCAGGAGTCGGGTTACTCTCTCTATTGCTAATTGATTTTTGTGTGGAGCCTTAACTTCACTATTAGAGGGTTTTCACCGTCACTTGGAATGAACCCTCACTTGGACCAAATGCCTATTATTTTCATGTAATTTCAACAAGAAAATTCCAAGGTTGCAATGGAAGAACAGTCTGTGGAAAGAAACAAACATTCCCAAAGACTTTTGAGAGTTTGACTGAAGTATTTTCAAAGTCTTCAGCACATCATCTTGAAATAAGCAGGATGGCTGAATAACATCTAATGGCATTGCAAATAAATCCTTCAAGCCCTGAATAAACATTGTATGCTCAAATGAAAGCGATGAGAGATCCAACTTGTGATAACGTATGCTCTCTTGCTTATTGCTTGATCTTGTATGTTCAGCTGCTTTTGTCACCAAAGTACTTTGTGTTTGCTTCTGCTAGTTCTAATGGTGAAGCAGAGGCTCTCCTCAAATGGAAAGCCATCATTCAAAACCGAACCCAGCTCCAAAATCTAAGCTCATGGACTTACCTTCCCAGCAATGCCACCGATTCTTCAAGAAATCGAAAAGCTAATGAAAATCCATGTAAAATTTGGACTGGGATTTCATGCAAGCCTGTATACCTTGATTTCAGCAAGAAATAGGCCAGCTTACTTTTCTTGTTGTCCTAACCAACTCCGGTATACAATGTACGCTACAAGAATTTCTGTTTTTTTCCTTCCCTAATCTTGTATACCTTGATTTCAGCAAAAATAAGCCCTTTGATTCCATCCCACCTCAAATCAGCTCCCTCTCAAAATTCATAATCTTGAGGATAATAAGTTGTCGGGTAAAATTCCACCCGAAATCTGTTTCCTAACAAATCTCGAGACCTGTACCTAAATAAAAACAAGTTCAATGGCTCAGTCCCTCAAGAAATAGGCCAGCTTACTTCTCTTGTTGTTCTAAATCTCATGGAGAATAGACTCAGTGGTCCTCTTCCCATGTCAATTGCGAATTTGAGTAGAATACAAGTTGTACAACTACATGACAACCGCTTCTCAGGTTCCATTCCCTAAGTGATAACAAATATCATGAACTTGGTTGTTCTGAGGCTTGCCAGAAACAATTTCACCGGTCATTTGCTAGAGGGCCTTTGCCCGGGTGGACTTCTTGCAAATTTCACAGGTTAAATCCCCAAGAGCTTGAGGGACTGCACAACCCTATATAGACTCTGCCTTGATGGAAACCAGCTCACTGGAAACATATCTGGAGAATTTGGTGTTTATCCAAACTTGGATTACATAAATCTAAGCAACAAAAGATTCTATGGTGAACTTTCACATAAATGGGGTAAGTCTCTGCAGCTAAAAAATCTTGAGATTGCAGGGAACAATATTACTGGTTTCATACCGGCTGAGATTGGAAACTTGACTCAACTACATTTGCTTTATCTTTCTTCAAATCGTTTAGTTGGGAAGATCCCTATGGAACTTGGAAGGCTTACTTCTTTGGTGAAGCTTATACTCAATGAAAATCAACTTTCGGGTGGTATACCACAAGAACTTTGATCACCGGCTGATCTAGAGTATCTTGACCTATTCGCTAACAACTTGAGCCAGTCAATCCAAGCAGCATAGGGAACTTTGTGAAAATGCACCACATGAATTTGAGCACTAAGAAGTTGAGCCATGAAATTCCAACTCAGTTAGGGAGGTTAGTGCAGCTGTCCGTGCTAGATTTGAGTCATAATGTGCTTACTGAAGGGATACCAATTGAATTTAGTGATTTAGAAAGCTTGGTGACACTAAATCTCTCTCACAATAACCACTCTGGTGTTGTTCCACATACTTTTGAGGAACTTCGTGGCTTGGAGTTTGTTGACGTATCATCCAATCAGTTATGGGGTCCAATTCCAAGCAACAAAGCATTTCAGGAGGCTCCAGTAGAGGCATTGCAAGGGAACAAAGGTTTGTGTGGGAATGTTACAGGTCTACAGACCTACAACAATAGTCTTAGAAAATAAAAGCCTAACTAGAAAATTGGTTTTGTGCACTTCTTGATCATGCTTCCTGCTTTTGTGGTATTTATAATTGCTTTCTATGCAATCTATGTCACTTTGAGAAGAAAAAGGAAATTCCAACAAAACGAACGAAGTGACATTCAACCCGAAGAGTTCGAATTGCTCGCATTGTCAATATTTGATGGAAAAATATTGCATGAAGAAATCATAAAAGCAACTGAGGATTTTGATGCTAAATATTGCATTGGGAGAGGCTCAGTTGGAAGTGTTTACATAGCAATGCTGCCCTCGGATGACTTCGTAGCAGTTAAGAAACTCCAGTCCTTGTGATGTGGTGAGTGGATCAATCGAAAAGAGTTCTTAAACGAGGTAAGGGTGTAAAGATATAAAGAACTCAGCTCAAGTCTCAGATTGTGACACTTGTCAGAAGATTATGTAATCCAGTTAGCTTAGTCTGTAAGCAAAGTCAATAGTATAAATAGTCTTGTATTGTTACATTGAAGGTTAATGAAAACAATACACAGAAAGATTTCTCTCTCTCTCTCTCTCTCTCTCTCTCTCTTATTCTTCAATCTGTGTCTCTTTCTCTCTCTAGATTCTTTATAGTTTTGATCTGTGTTCTTCATCTCTGATCATCTCTACGCATTTGATATGGTATCTTCGCCGATTATGGAATTCTTTCTTCTATCATGTTCCTATGTTGCTTTCGTGTTCTAGTTATCTCTAATCTGGTATGAATTTTTGGTGTTCTTGATTGCTTGCGATCTTCTTCTCTGTGCATTTGTGCAAATTGGTGCATCTTGGAAGTGTGTGCACCAAGTGTTCGACGAATTGTGTAATTGAAAGTCTGCGTAATTCTTCTGCAAATCTCTCTACAATCTGCCATTCTTCCTTCATTTCTTCAAGATTCAGTATCATTTGAAACCCTAATTTCTGGGTTTTCTCAAGATTTTCTTCTACAATATCCTCTTTTCTTATCAAGAATTGTGAAAGCATGGTGACTGCTGCTCAATTACAGATTGTGCAATCTCCTATTACTAGTTTAATTTCTACTGTGTCGAATTCTATGACTGTTAAGCTTGATGATACAAACTATCTTGTTTGGAGTTATCAAATGGTTCTTTTTCTTGAAAGTCATGGCATACTTGGCTTTGTTGATGGCACACGATGTTGTCCATCTCGATTTGATGAAAGTTCTGATAAGGAAGGTGTTGAAACTGAGGCATTTCAGATCTGGAAAATGCATGATCGTGCTTTAATGCAATTAATCATTGCCACTTTGTCTACCACCGCCATGTCTTGTATCATTGGCTGCACTAATTCTCATGAAATGTGGCAAAACTTGAAGGATAGGTTTTCTACTATCACAAAGGCTTGTATCTTTCAGTTGAAAATTGAATTACAGAATATTAAGAAAGGGTCTGAGTCAGTCTCTCAGTACTTGCAAAGGATCAAAGATGCTAAAGACCATCTTTCTGCAGCTGGTGTTGTTTTTGATGATGATGATATTGTCATTCTTGTTCTTAAAGGGTTACCTGCAGAATACAATACTTTCAGGACAATAATTAGAGGCAGAGAAGATGTTATTACACTCAAAGATTTTTGAGCACAGCTAATTGCAGAAGAAGCCATTGTTGAAGCCACTCCCATTACTGATTCGTTCATGTCTACGATGATGGCAAAGGATAAAGGCAAACTTCTGATGCTTGATGAAGGGTCATCAAATAACAATAGTTCTCAGTTTCAGTCTGAGGTTCATGGCAACTTTCCATCTCAGAATGGTACCAATGGAGGCTACACTCACAATGCTGGTGGTTATAATAGCAACTCTTTTAATCTAGGTGGCTATATGAGTTACAATTACAGAGGGAATACAAGTGGGAGAAATCAGTATGGCAATCATCCTCGATTCTTTAATGGTGGTGCTGGTATTCTTGGTCCAGCAAGGGGTCAACCACATGTTTCCACTTGTCCTGATCATGGTTATGACGTTCCAATTTGTCAAATCTGCAACAAAAGAGGGCACATTGCTGCTGATTGCTTTCAAAGGCACTCATCTACAACAATGACTTATTCTCCTGTTCAGTGTCAAATATGTGGCAAGTTTGGGCATTCTGCAATGCAGTGTTGTCACATAGCCAATTATTCTTATCAAGGGAGATCTCCATCTTCAAATTTTACTGCAATGCATGCCAATTATCAGCCCTCTGCTTCTTAGGAACAATTTTGGGTTGCCGATACAGGCGCAACTTTTCACATGACTTCTGATCTTGCCTCTCTGAATAATGTAGCTCCTTTTACTGGCACTGATACAATCACTACTACTAGTGGTTCATGTTTGACCATCTCTCATGTTGGTTTTTCCACTCTACATGCTCCCAAATATGCTTTTCAATTAAAGAAAATATTGCATGTTCCCAAATTATCTCAACATCTCCTATCCGTTTATAGGCTATGTAAGGACAACAAATTTCATTTTATCTGTGATGAATTTTGTTCTAGATTCAAGAAAAGATCACAGGGAAGGTACTTCTTCATGGACTGTGTAGAGGTGGCTTATATCCCATACCCTTTTACATACCACAACCTCCTTTCAATCAAGCTGTCAAAGTTCATGCACCTCACTTGTCCAAGCAGCAACATTGCTTTCTTGGTCACCAAGTCCAGTCCAATTTGTGGCACCAGCGATTAGGACATCCTTCCAATGTTGTTGTTTCTGTAATGTTAAACCAGTCGTAGGTTCCTTTTTCTTTGGACAACTTAAAATGTATCTGTATATCTTGTTTAGAAGGGAAGTTTACTAAACTTCCATTTCCATATCCAGCCAATAAAACTGTTCAACCCTTAGAAATCATACATAGTGATGTATGGGACCATCATCTGTCATGTCTATTGAAGGGTTTAGGTTATATATCAGCTTTGTGGATGAATGTACCAAGTTCACTTGGATATTTCCTTTAATGAATAAAAGTGAGGTGTTCAAAGTGTTTGTACAATTTCATGCCTATATACTTACTCAGTTTTCTATCTCTATTAAAAATTTTCAAAGCGATGGCGGAGGTGAATGTTCTAGCAACCAATTTAAACAATTTTTGCTTGCCAAAGGAATTTCTCACCAAAAATCATGTCCTTATACACCTGAGCAGAATGGCCTTGCTGAGAGAAAGCATAGGCACATTGTTGAGACTGCCATTACCCTACTTCAAATTGCCAAACTGTCCTCTCAATTTTGGTTTCATGCTTGTGCTACTTCTGTTTATTTAATTAACAGAATGCCATGCCAAACCCTGTTTATGCAGTCTCCTTGTACCTGTTTGTTTGGTAAACCACCAGTTTTAACACATTTAAAGGTTTTTGGGTGTTCTTGTTTTCCTCTTTCTAAGCAATATAATTCTCACAAATTACAGTGTAAAACTGCTCAGTGTGTTTTCCTAGGCTGTGCTGGTCAATACAAAGGTTATATATGTTATAATCTTTCTTTGGGAAAACCTTATGTGTCTATACATGTCTTATTTGATGAGTCTAGTTTTCCATATCCTACCTTGACATTAGTTAAACCTGTTTCACAGAGTCTTCCACCTCCTCCACCATCTATTACACCTGCACAGGTTACCATACACAACACCATTATTCCTTCATCATCATCATCAACATCACCTTTCTCCTCAACCCTTAGTGCCTCAGAATCTTTGTCTTCAACCCCTAGTGCCTCAGATTCTTTGCAAACACTTCCTAGTCCCTCAGAATCCTTGAAACCCTCTAATCCCACACCAATGTCACATGCTAATGCACAATCACCTATTCTTGTGGATCCTGACTTCCTACCTGAAAGTCTACATGTTGTTCATCATATTCCTTCGATTAACATACACCCTATGCAAACTCGCTCTAAAAGTGGGATATCTAAAAGAAAAGCTTTTTCAATTTCTGTTACTTCTGGGGATCCTTTTCTTATTGAACCAAGTTCGTTCAAATCTGCCTGTAAAGTAGTAGAGTGGTAGGCTGCTATGCAAGAAGAGATTAATTCTCTTCATGCTCAACAAACCTGGACTCTAGTTCCCCTTCCCCCAGAGAAGAATTTGGTTGGCTGCAAGTGGGTTTACAGACTTAAAAAGAATCCTGATGGTTCCATAGCTCGACATAAGGCTAGGTTAGTTGCAAAAGGGTATAGTCAAGAGGAGGGCATTGATTATAATGAGACATTCAGTCTATTGGTAAAACCAACTACTGTCAAGTTGATCTTAGCTCTTGCTGCACAATTTCAGTGGCCTTTGAGACAATTAGATGTCAAGAATGCCTTTCTCCATGGTGTTCTTAATGAATAAGTGTACATGGCTCAACCTTCTAGCTTTGTTAGTACTGCATATCCTTCAAATTATGTCTGCAAGTTGCACAAATCATTATATGGGTTGAAACAGGCTCCTAGAGCTTGGAATGAAAAGTTTACTAGCTTTCTACCTAGCTTGGGGTTCACGACTTCTTTTGCAGACCCATCTTTGTTTGTTCAGATTTCTTCAGTTGGAATAGTAGTACTGTTGCTTTATGTTGATGATATCATCATTACTGGTAGTGATTTATCTCTTATTTCTGATGTTATATTGGCTCTCACTAAGGAATTTGACATGAAGGACTTGGGTTAGTTGCATTATTTTCTGGGTTTGCAAATTTCATATCATTTTTCTGGGCTATTTGTTTCCCAGACCAAATATACTCTAGATTTGTTGCACAAAGTGGATATGCAGGACTCCAAATCCTATGTCACTCCATGCCTTCCCTCTCATAGGTTAATCAAGGATGATGGCAAGCCTTACAAACATCCAGAATAATACAGAAGCATTGTTGGTGCTTTGCAATATCTGACATTCACCAGACCAGATATTGCATTTGTTGTCAATTAGTGTTGTCAATTTATGCAGCAACCTATGGAATGTCATGTTGTTGTAGTTAAGCGAATTTTGCGCTATTTTAGTGGGACAATCAACTATGGTATTCATTTTCAGCCTGGAAAATTACATCTTCAAGCCTATAGTGATGCTAATTGGGCAGGAGATCCTAATGATCGCAGGTCCACTTCTAGTTATGTAGTTTATCTTGGTTCAAGTCCTATCTCCTAGGCTTCGAAAAAGCAACACACAGCGTCCAAATCTTCTACTGAAGCCGAATATAGGGCTTTAGCTATTGCTACTGCAGAGTTGTCCTGGATTCGACACCTTCTTTGTGATCTTAAAGTTCCTTTGTTTACTGCACCAATGATCTACTGTGACAGTATTTCAGCTTTTGCTTTATCCTCCAATCCTATTTTCCACTCTCGAGTTAAACACATTGAGATCGACTATCATTTTGTTCATGAAAGAGTCATCAGAGGGGATCTCAATGTGCAACATGTCTTATCAAAAGAGCAATTTGCTGATATTCTAATAAAGGGTCTTTCTAATTCATTGTTTGTTCATCATTGCTCCAATCTCATGCTTAGTTCCCATAAGCATGAGATTGAGGGGGGGATGTAAAGATATAAAGAACTCAGCTCAAGTCTCAGATTGTGACACTTGTCAGAAGATTATGTAATTCAGTTAGCTTAGTCTGTAAGCAAAGTCAATAGTATAAATAGTCTTGTATTGTTACATTGAAGGTTAATGAAAACAATACACAAAAATATTTCTCTCTCTCTCTCTCTCTTGTTCTTCAATCTGTGTCTCTTTCTCTCTCTAGATTCTTTATAGTTTTGATCTGTGTTCTTCATCTCTGATCATCTCTGCTCATTTGATAAAGGGCATTAAATGAGATACGCCATCGGAACATTGTTAAGCTTTATGGTTTTTGTCAACATTCGTGCACTCATTTTTTATTTATGAGTACCTTGAAAGGGGTAGCTTGTTTTCAATCTTGGCCAATGATGAGGAAGCTAAGAAGTTGGACTGGAGTAAGAGGGTGAATATCATTAAAGGTGTGGCTCATGGTTTATTCTATATGCACTCTGACGTGTCTCCGCCAATTGTTCATCGAGACATATCCAGCAAGAACATTTTGCTGGATGATGCATATGAAGTTCGGATTTTTGATTGCGACACTATTAAGATTCTAGATTATAACTCATCTAACTGGATTGCTGTTGTAAGCACAATTGGATACGTAGCACCTGGTAATATATAGTATATAATTGTCCCCTAATTTTTTTTCTTACTATACAATTCAAACATGTTATGTTGTTAAACTGTCAATCTCATTCACACTCTCGAACAAATTTGTGCTGTCAAATGGTTTGGATATAAAGTCTTGGCAACGTAGTATGTCCCATACTAGATCTGACATGAGAGCATTTCCTCTATACACTTATTTCATGCAACATCTCTCTCCTGAAAAAACTATGTTTACCCTTTTTCGCAGAGCTTGCTTACACAATGAAGGTGACAGAAATGCAACGTCTGCAGCTTAGGGGTTTTATCACTGGAAGTGATTAAAGGAGAGTACCCTAGCATTCTAGTGGAGTCTTTGTTGTCATCTGCAATCAGGACAAACAAAATGTTGGCGGATTTGTTGTTACTATTGTAAAGCAAGCAGTTGTATGCTTAAATGCAAATCCAGAGTTTAGGCCTACCATGCACGAAATTTCTTATAACATTTCAAATCATCGTAAGTACTGATACTCAGGAATTCTATCGGTCGTGTAATTTTGTAAGTTCACTTCTTTGTGAGCAATCAGATGTTAGCAAGGTGGTTACCAACTTGCCCACCAAATTATTGAGGTGTCATTAACGACAAAATGCACCGTTCATCAAATGGACGGAGTGTTAATGAGTTCAAAGACAAGGAGATATCTCTAAAGTCAGTAGTCTTAGCTCCGAAGTTGACAGTCTACTGTGAACAGTAGCATTATAAATGAGCCACCTGAACTACATTTTTTTTTTACCAAAAAGAAAAAGAAAAAACGAATGGCATCTTCAATTTATTTTGATCAAATTTGCACTCTAGCCTGCATTATCTTGTATGCACAGCTTATTTCCGAGCCAAATGTTGCTTTTGCTTCTGCTAATTTTACCCAAGCAGAGGCTGTCGTCAAATGGAAAACCAGCTTTCAAGATGAAATGTGTGGTTCGATTCCTACTTCAGACGGCAACTGGAGCATCTTGGAAAGCTTAGAACTCTGTAATAACTTCTTTCCGGCTCCATTTGCAACCCCAAAATACCAATTTTTCTGGTTATTTGCCCCAAAATCTTTTTGCAGGTGGATCACTACAATACTTTTCAGTAAACCGCAACAATTTGATAGGTACACTCCCCAAAAGCTTGAAAACCTGCAAGAGCTTGCTCAGAATCCGCTTCGAAAGGAACCAATTAACTGGCAATATATCTGAAGAATTTGGTGCCTATCCAAATCTTACATTTGTAGCTCTAAACTACAATAAATTATATGGTGAAATCTCAGACAACTGGAGACTATTCACAAAATTAGCAACCTTAAGAACTGCAGGAAACATGCTTACTGGTAGCATATTGCCCGAGATTGGCAGTGCAACCCAAATACAAGATCTCGATCTTTCTTAGAATCATTTAGTTGGGGTGATTCCAAAGGAACTTAGGAGATTGGTTTCTTTGGTAAAGCTGAGGTTGGATGAAAATCAACTTTCAGGTCTTATACCCCCTGAACTTGGATCATTGGTTGATCTTCAATACCTTGACCTATCCGCAAACAAATTCAATGAGTCAATTCCAAGCTCTCTAGGTGACTTCTCCGGACTATTCCATTTGAATTTGAGCCATAATAGATTCAGTCAAGGAATTTCATTTCAATTGGGAAAGTTGCTCATATCGAGACGCGATTTAAGTCATAATTTTCTTGAAGGTAAAATACCATCAGACATGAGCAACATGCAGAGCTTGGGGAGGCTGAATCTTTCCCACAATAATATTTCCGGTCTCATTCCAACAAGTTTTTATAAAATGCTTGGTCTGTTGTATGTTATATATCCTACAATCAGTTGAAGGGTCCGATATGAAAGCATTTCGAAATGCTCCCTTCAAAGCGTTAGAGGGTAATAAAGCGTTGTGGCGCAATTTTAGCGGACTGCAACCCTGCAATTTCAGTGCAAACAAAAAAAAAAAAAAAAAAAAAAGAGAAAAAAACAAAAAGAAAAAAAAATACAAACAAGGACTACAAACTTGTACTTTATATAGTACTAGAAAATGTGTTTGCGTTTCGTTGCGGAAATTGAATGTAATGGTCACAACAAGCATGAATAATTTGCACAAAAAAAAGCATGAAAAAGACGGACTGACACCCTCAAATGCACCAATGCAGATAACACATATTAATGCCTCTTCACATAAACTGCAAGCCAAGATGCGGAAAAAACATACGCATATTCCTTCAAGGAAAATTTCTAGGCCTTTGTTATAGTATGTATTAAAGAGAACCAACCTTATCCCCAAACACTAAATTTGTTCACTTGAGTGAGAGTCCTCAGGATTGTAAAACTCAAAAGCTTACTGTCCAAAACCAGAAACAAATGTACCATTTACATGCATGTGCAAGATATGCCTTACACTAGAAAAATGTCTAAACTCAGAATACAAATTTGTAATCACGGACGGATTTTGTTTTACATTTTTTATAATCAAGTAGCAAGTAAAATTACAAACTTGCAACAACCAAACACAAAACATTTTGCATGGAAGCTAACCGTAGAGGTTTGTGAAGCAAACTGTGGCATGAGCTGAAGCCTCTTGAACAAATTGGAGGTAGTTTAGCCTCTGTTCCTCCCCCTCAGTAAAAAAAATTACAAAAACATAGTAGCTTCACTAAAAAATGCATGACGAAATGGATACATAGTTTTCATCCAGAGAGAGAGAGAGGGTACTTTAAATCTTTTTATAGAATATGAGACAACTATAAAGAGATATCTAGCATTTTATCTTAGGTACATGTATAATACACAAATTTGATGTGCGCCTATGTAAATCTTTTAGGATTGTCAACTGGCCAAAATATATTGGACAATAATAAAAAAAAATGCACTTTTAGTTGGTTAACTATTATAAACTATGGAAATTATAATGAAAATGCCAAACTAAATCCCAATCAAAACAAAAGGCCTGCTTGACCAAGTTTAATAAACCAACATAGATGAATTGATCTATCATTATTGTTTGTCGTATATTTGTAGTTTCATCTTCCGTCTTTTCTTTACTTTCTCAATTTCTCTCACACTACAACGTCATTCAATGAATTCAAATTTCAGATAAAGACAGAGGACACCTTATTGACTCTAATCCTCACTAACTAACCAAGCTTAAATGCAACTATTTTGCTCAAATTAAATAAATCGTACCCCTCTCTTCCCCAATTTTCCGCGCAATTCACCACCTAAACAACGCATTAAAAAAATCAAATGAAGGGATAAAAGATTGTTACAGATGGTTAAAATGTTTTAGCTTTTTGAAAGTAGTTCTACATGAAATGTATAAATTGGGTGAATCAAGCTCTTGGAGCTCTTTGAACCACTTTATGAGCCTAATTGGTAGAATTGAAAATGAAGAGTATAATCAAACTTCATGAGCCTAATTGAAAAAAAAAATTGAAGACCAGCTTGAAAATAAATTAAAAAGCTGAGAATATGCTGTAAAAAGGCATTCAACTCTGCATTTACCTGCATAGTTTAACGTAGCCGAAGAAAAGGCCTGGTATATTCTGGCAGTTGAGTAATCAACTCTGTACATAGGTGTTCACTTGCCTAAAAAAATAACAGAAATGAAATAAATTACAATATATTCGGAATACTGGTGTATAAAACGTAATTTTCAAATTAGATCCAAGCTAATTAAAATGCCAAACCCTTTCAAGTAAGCTTGGCAGCCACTGATCAGGGTGTGGTTGATAGATCCTTTGATCGACCTTAAACCAGAGAAGCCATGAGAGAACTCGAAGAGAGAGAATGACAAAAAGAACTTGGATAATATTTCATAAACTGTTTTCTGTTTCTTACAACTCCAACTATATAGCAACTTTCCCAACTACTTTTACCTAATTATAACTATTCTAACAACTTTATTACAAGTATTACAGCTTCATCACTCAAATGATAACATCTGGTACAATCACAATTGCTTTATAACCACTAATAGCTACTAGAAATCCCATCAGAATCCTAACATTACTCCCTCCCTTGAAATTAGCCTTGTCCTCAAGGCTTAAAGTTAGGGAACTTCGACTGTAGAGTATCCAAGCTTTCCCAAGATGCATTTGCAGCATGAAGATTTTTCCAATGCACCAACAATTCTATGATTGAAGTTGTTCCTGTGTTAACCACTCCGCGGTCTAAAATAGCTTCTTGTACAGGTTCATCAGTCATTAAGCCAACATCTTGAACTGTTGGTAAAGGAATAGTAGTAGGGATTGCAGTTCCCAGCTTCTTCTTGAGACATGAAACATAAAAAACTGGGTGGATTTTGGAATGACTTGGGAGTTTCAATCTATACGCCACAGGCCCCACTCGATCAAGAATCTCAAGGGGAACATAGAATCTAGGATGCAGTTTATGGAAGGGATGCAAGCCTAGGGACTTCTGTTGGTAAGGAACCAATATGAGATAGGCAAAGCCACCAATTGCAAATGATCTCTCAGTTTCGATGTTTGTTTGCTTGAGTAGTCATTCGTTCCTGAGCAACTGTTAAATTGGTCTTTAACAGAGATACAATTCAAGTCCTGTCTTTCAAGTATTGATCCACCATATCAATTTTTGTTGTACCAAGTTCATAGAGTGGAACATGTGGTGGTGGCTGTCCATACATTATTTCATAAGGTGTCATTTTAGCTGCAGAATGGTATGAAGTGTTAAGCTCCATTCTACCCAAGGAAGCCATGTCAACCATTGCTTGGGTTGCAAGCTGCAGAAACACCTCAAATATGTTTCCAGACATCTATTGAGCACTTTGGTTTGTCCATCAGTTTGAGGATGGAAACCTGAACTGAGACAGAGCTTGGATCCTTGAAGTTTAAAAAATTCCTCCCAAAATGAGCTAATGAATATTGGGTCTTTATCAGAGACAATGGAAGTAGGCATTCCATGCAATTTAAACACCTAATCAATAAAGACTTGGGCCACTGAATGTGCGGTATATGGATGAGATAAGGGTAAAAAATATGCAGCTTTTGAGAATCTGTCAACAATGACAAATATAACTGATTTATCCTTGCAGAGAGGGAGTCCAGTGATAAAATCCATAGCTATATCAGACCAAATTGTTTGAGGGATTAGTAGTGGATTAAGAAGGCCAGCAGGTGCAAGTGTCTCATACTTGTTTTTCTGACAAACAACACATCCAGCAATTCATTCTTTGATATTGTTCTTCATACCCTCATAATAGAAAGATCTAGATATCCTTTTATAGGTTTTAAGAAAACCTTCATGGCTTGCAGATGGTGTACAATGGTGTTCTTCAAATATCCTTGCTCTCCATGGACTTGTAGGACTAATGACAATCTTATTCTTATACTTCAAGAATCCATTATCAAGTTGATATTTGAGCAAATTTAATGGAGTTGAATCTGAGTGTGTGTGTAAAATAGCTTGAGACTTTTTTAAAATCCAATCATCTTTTTCAACATGCCTTCGCAGATCATCGAGCCAAGACATATAAAGGTATGATAAGGCAAGTAAAGCACTGTCAAAGTCTGTGCATTCCAAAGTAATAGAAGCAATATTGCTGTGATCTTTACTTTCAACCATACATGAAGCCCTAATATGTTCATTACCTGAATCAATAGATGAAGTAACCTGAGAAGTGAACATTCTAGATAATGCATCAGCTGCCTTATTGTCACTGCCCTTTCGATACTGGATTTCATAATCAAATCCAAGTAACTTGGAAACCCATCTTTGCTGGAAAGGAGAATTAGCTCGATTTTGGAGAAAATATTTGAGACTATGATGGTCTGTCTTTATAATGAAATGGTTTCCCAGTAAATAAGACTGCCACTTTTTAATTGCATGAATCACAGCTAACATTTCCTTTTCATATATAGATAGTGCTTGATTTTTTGGTCTCAAAGCTTGACTGGTAAATGCAATAGGTCTACCTTATTGTTGCAGAACTGCCCCTATCCCAGTGCCTGAAGTATCAGTTTCAATAACAAATGGTTTTGAAAAATCTGGTAGTGCTAGAACCTGAGGAGACAACATTACATTTTTCAATTCTTGAAAGGTATTAGTGGTTGTAGAACTCCATTTAGACCCATCCTTCTTAGTGAGTTGAGTCAATGGTCTACTAATTCTTCCAAATTGAGGAATGAACTTCCTATAATAACCAGTTAAGCCTAAAAAAACCCCGTAAAGCTTTCACAGAAGTAGGGAGAGGCTAATCTGCAATGTCTTGCAGTTTGGAAGGGTCAGCAGATACTCCATTCTGAGAAACAATATGGCCTAAATATTCAATTTTTTGTTTCCCAAAAGTACACTTAGACAGTTTCACAAACAAGTGATGAGTTTGGAGTAAATTGAGAGCAATGCTCAAATGCTAGAGGTGTAATTCCCAAGAAGCACTATATATGAGAATATCATCAAACAAAACTAAGATGAATTTCCTCAAATAAGGCCTAAAAATCTCATTCATAAGGCTTTGGAAAGATGAAGGGGCGTTTGTTAAGCCAAAGGGCATAACTAGGAACTCATAATGTCCCTCATGAGTTTTAAAGGCAATTTTTTTCAATATCTATGGGGTGCATACGAATTTGATGATAACCGGATTGAAGATCCAGTTTTGAAAAATATTTTGCACCAAAGAGCTCATCAATCAATGGTATATGGTACTTATCTTTGATTGTGAGTAGATTAAGTGCCCTATAATCCATGCACATCATCCAAGTACCCTCTTTCTTCTTCACTAAAAGCACTAGAGAAGAGAATGAACTATAGGTTGGCTTGATGAAACCTGATTCCAGTGGCTCCTTGACACATTTCTCTATTTCTGTTTTCTGAAAGGGACCATATTTATAAGGTCGAGCACTAGGTGGTTTACATCCTTCCAACAATGGTATTCTGTGATCATGGGGCCTGGATGGAGGTAATCCAGATGGACTTTGAAAGATAGGTTGATACTTTGCTAAAAGAACTTGCAAATCATGATCTTGGTGAGAATCCAACTGAGAATGAGTACATAGAGTTGTATTGTCTGCACTAACTTGCAAAACAAATAAAGCAGCTCCTAAGCACTGTTCATGACTGAGCAACTTATCCATTTGTAAAGAAGAAATGGATTGTGGTGCTTGGGACTGAGGACTTGAGATGGAAAAAGTGGTGTTGCCAACTATAAACTGCATAATCATCTTGTTAAAGTCCCATAGTATTGGTCCCAATGTTCTTAACCATTGTATGCCCAAAACAATATCACTTCCACCTAAAGGAAGAGCATAGAAATCAAGCACAGTGGCATAATCTTGTATTCGAATAAAAACTTGAGCTAAACATCCAATACTAGTAAGGGATCCCCCATTTGCAATCTTCATAGTGAATGGGTGTGTAGTATCTAGATGACCCCTTAGTTGTTTGACTAAAGAAATATCAATGAAGTTATGCGAGCTACCTGAATCTACCAGAAAAATAGCAGGACAATTGAGTACTAACCCACTGACTTTCATTGTTTTGATGGGTTTCAAACCCCAGATGAAGCATCTTTTCAAGAGTCTAAGGGTCATTTCTACTGTGCGATTTGCTAACTGCCTGAATTCCATGATATAGTCCCTGAGCAATCCAGATTGGCGAAGTTTCACCAAATTTTCAGTGCAGTCCATAAGGTCAGATGAACCAAATTCCCTGCAAAAGATCTTTCTAAAATCTTCCCATTTGGGGTAGTTCTTGACGCAGTTCACCCATTGAAATCATTGAAGGGCTTCATTTTCCATATAGAAGGAAGCCATACAAACTTTCTTGTCTGCTAGGATATCAAAGTAATCAAAGTAATGCTCCGCCTTGTAAATCCATCTAAAAGGATCGTCTCCCTCCTGGAAGCGAGGAAAATCCAATTTTACCAAAGGTTGTCTTGGTTGAAATCCAGAATCGTGGCGGTTGAGATTCTGGGTTCTTGAATCGTCACGTAGATTGGGGTTAGAGCGAGTTGCATCTGATAGATCTCTGGGACAACCCATTTCACATTTGTCCAGAAAATCATGACGAAGCTTCTCAATTTGAGCATCCGAGGAATCTTGACGCCCTTCCAATGCGTTAAACCTTTGAAGTAGTGTGTTGAGAGTGCTGTTTATCGCAGCAAGATGATTATGCAATTCCATAGCTTTCTTCGTTGATGTACGAGTAATACGGCAACAAAGAAGGGATGGAGAAATTAGTACTGGCTTAATACCAATGATAGATCCCTCGATCAACCTTAACCCAGAGAAACAATGAGAGAACTCGAAGATAGAGAATGACAAAAAGAACTTGGATAATATTTCATAAACTGTTTTCTGTTTCTTACAACTCTAACTATATAGAAACTTTCCCAACTACTTTTACCTAATTACAGCTATACTAACAACTTTATTACAAGTATTACAGCTTCATCACTCAGATGATGACATTTGGCACAATCACAATTCCTTTATAACCACTAATAGCTACTAGAAATCCTATCAGAATCCTAACAGTGTTACAACAGATAAACAACAAAATGTAAGTCGTAATTTGCAGAAGATTAATACCTTCATAACTAAATGAATTAAGAATGAAAACATATAAAATTCTATTAATTACGTACAATTACCAGAGGAAACTGAATAAAATGTCAAAATTGATACATTGAGATACGGTTGGTGACATCAAAATCACTAATAAAATATACTTAAACCCAATATGCATCAAAATCACCAAGACTTGACTTGATTTGTCAGAATATAAAATATTCAAATAATATTGTTTCCAAAAAACTTGTTCAAAGAAAAGAAAAACCATCCACCTCAACATGCCAAGTGCGAGCATGAAACATAGGGTTAGAAGCAAGGGAGATAGCGTTGATATTGTCACAAAAAAAAAAGTAGGATAATGTAAAGGAAACTGGAGATCACGGAACAGCATCCGAAACTAGGAAATGGTGGCAGTGGTAATTGCAAGTTGACGATACTCGGGTTCAGTGTTTGACCGAGAGGCCCTAGTTTGTTTCTTGGCACTCCAGGAGACAAGATTGGACCCCAGATACAAACAATAGCCCCTCAGTTGAACGCCGATCATTCGGATTTCTGGCATAATCGGCATCGGAAAAGGCTGTAAGGCGAAAGGAACCAGGCTTATAGGTAAGATAGTGTGTAGGAGTGCCAACAAGGTAATGTAGAATGTATTTGACGGCAGCCCAATGAGTAGAAGTCGGCTGGTGAAGAAACTGGCAGACTTGATTGACGATGAAGTTGATGTCGGGACGAGTGAGAGTCAAGTATCGAAGAGCACCGACAACACTACGGTATTCAGTAGGATCAGGCAGAGGATCACCATCTTGAAGGCTGAGCTGTCGCCCACTGACGACAAGAGTAGGAATCGGCTTGGCACCATGCATTTTGGTGCAGTGAAGAAGGTCAGTAGTATACTTACGTTGGGAAAGAGAAAGATCTGATGGGATGCGAACCACCTCCATTCCAAAAAAATAATGAACCAGCCCAAGGTCCTTCATAAAAAGGCGTAAGCTCAAATTCTTAATGAGTATAACAATATGAAAGGGATTATTCCCGGTGACCAAAATATCATCAACATAAATTAACAGATAAATACGAGTAGGGCCATGAATATAGGTAAAAAACGAGTGATCCACTATAGACGGACTAAAACCCAAATCTTCCAAATGAGTGGAAAAGCACTAGAACCATGCACGGGGCACCTGCTTGAGCCTATATAAAGAACAACAGAGGCAGCACACATGATGAGGAAATTGTGGATCAACAAAGCCACGAGGTTGGTGCATATAGACTCCTCAGACAAAGAACCATGGAGGAAAGCATTCTAAACATCCAACTGATGAACATGCCATTTAAACTGAACAGAGAAAGCCAAAATTAACCAAATAGTAGAGTGATTGACAACAGGGCTAAAAGTTTCATCATAATCAAGGCCAGGTTGCTGATGAAAGCCATTGGCTACCAAACAAGCCTTATACCACTGAATAGACTCATCAGAATTCTATTTAATACGAAACACCCATTTGTTTGGCAAAATATTCATAGAAGCAGTATAAGGAAGAAGAGTCTAAGTACCAGCACATTGAAGTGCATTAAATTCATCGACGATTGCAGTACGCCATTCGGGGAATTTATTGGCTTGGCTAAAACATGTAGGCTCAACAGGGTTGTTAGAAGAGGGAAGAGCAGTAGAAAAAGCATACTTAAGAGGCTTAAGAGAAGCCGTTTTGGACCTGGTGAGCATACCATGGGAATTAGAAGGCACAACAGGTGTGGTAGTAGCAGATGGGGCCTCAGAAGGCGTATCAGATTGGGCTGTAGAGGTAGTTGCGGGCGTGGGCCTGGGAGTGGCAGATTGGGTTGTAGCTTGTGCAAAAGAAAGAACCTACCGATGAGGGTCACAGAAGTAAACCTGGAGGGCCAGCGGTGGTGGGCTTGATGATGGGTTGGATTGATGAGTCTTCAAAGTGGGGGACGCAACTACCGGTTGGCTACTAGACAGTCGGGGAGCACTCGGGAGAGGCTTAGTGATCTCTAAAACAGGAGGAGGAGATAAGGCCAGGGAGGATGGGGCAAGAGAGCCAAAGATATCCTTGAAAGGAAAATTACCTTCATCAAACACAACATGTCGTGATAAAAAGATGCGATTGATAGAGATGTCTAAGCATCGATAACCTAGATAATTGAGAGAGTAACCAAGAAAAATACATTTAGTAGAACGAAATTGTAGTTTATTATTATTATAAGGCCTAAGGTAGGGAAAACATGCACACCCAAAGGTCTTTAAAAAATTATAATTATGTTCCTTTTGAAACAACTTTTGATAAGGAGACATAAAACCAAGGACTTTAGAGGGGAGCCGATTGATAAGATAAAACCGTGGTGCGCATGGCCTCAGCCCAATAGGCAGGAGGCATCAACGCGTGGGCCATTAAAGTAAGCCCAGTGTCGACAATGTGATGATGTTTGCGTTCCGCCAAACCATTTTGCTCGGGATGGTGAGGGTAAGAGAGACGATGATGAATACCACGTTGAAAGAAAAAATTCTTGAATTGTTGACTAGTGTATTGGCCCCTACCCTCAGATTGATGGGATAAATCCAAGAATAACGAGAAAAATTATCAACAAAAAGAACATAATATTGAAAACCATTAACTGATTTATTAGAGGCACTCCAAACATCAGAGTGAATAAGCTTAAGAGGAGCGTGAGTAACAGACAATGATGCAGAAAAAGGTAACTTAACACTTTTGCCTAATGGACAAGAATGACACATAAAAGTATTTAGATTGTGATTGCTAGGGATAGGCAACTTATTTGAATGCCTAGAGAAAAGAAACTTCAAAATGGAAGAAGATGGACGCCTAAACGAGAGTGCCAGACATCACTACCAACACGAACACCAAGGAAAGCAGCACGACCATGAGCAGATGGTGATGAAGAGGAAAAGGGATAAAAGCCATTGCTACTCTTGCTCAAAAAAATAATCGTCCTTGTCTCCATATCCTGAATATGGAAACAAGTGGGAAACAATGTAATATCACAATTGTTATCCAACATAAACCGATCAGCAAACAACACAGAAGTAGAAACATCAGGACAATGAAGAACATCATAAAGCTTAAAAGAAATATTATCATGGGAGAGAGTGGAATAACCAATATGGTTAATGGGAAAACCTGTACCACCAATGACACCATCGACAGAATCACCACCACAATAGACACGGGACTGAGATAAATTATTGAGGTCATTGGTAATTTATGAGTTGGCCTCGGAATCAAGGAACCAAGGCTAGGAGTGCTGAGTCATCAAGGCAGTGAGACGGGAAGATGGAGGGTGACCTTTATAAGCCAAATTGAGGTGTTGAGCATGGTCAAGAGCACCATAGCCGAAAGTATTGCAAATTTGGCAGCGAGGTCGAGAGGAACCCTAAGATGGGGCTGGGCCAAGAAGCCTATAAGAATTGTTGGAGCTATGGAAACAAGAGCCATCTTGTTAAGGACGACCACCACCAGGATCATGAAATGGACGGTCACGGAAGCCACCAGCACCGTGACAGCCATCAACACTATTGTTGCGAGGCCCATTATGTTGAGAATGACCACCTCTACGAGAGAAAAGGCCATAGCCATGATCACCGCTGTGATCAGAAGAGAAGCGACCACGAGTGGGAGAGGAGTCGCGGAAGGCAACCAAGACCGAGACCCTCGAGTCCGGCGGAGCAGGAGAATCAACAAGGCGGAGTTTAGCAGAAAGAAGAAGAGCCTCAAGATCAGGAAGGAAGATGGGTTTGTCATGAGCCTGAGCAGTGACAACAATGTTTTCAAATTTGTGACCGACATTAGACATAACAACCGGCATTATGTCATCGACAGAAACAGATGCGTCGGCAAAAGCCGATTGATCTGCAATACCATTGATCTTATCAAGAAAATCAGAAATTGAAGAATCACCTTGCTTGGTCTAAAAGAAAGCAGTACAAAGATGAAGGATGAAACTGTGGTTTATAGAAGCAAAACGCTGCTAAAGAGCAACCCAAATGTCACGAGCAGTGGAATGACGATTAGTTGCAGCGAGGGCTTACTGACCAAGAAAGCCATTGATCCAGGAAAGAACAAGCTGGTCATTCTGAACCCATTCAGCATACGCGGGGTTGGGTTTGGTAGAAGCTTTGCTGGTATAGACGGACAAGAACGCCGAGGAGCAGATGGAAGTACCATTGACAAAAGCCAACAATTAGCAACTGTGAAGAATAGGAAGCAACTGAGCCAACCAAAGAGAATAATTGGAAGAGTCAAGCTTGATGGAGATCGTATGAGAAACAGAGGGGAAGACGTTAGAGGAAGGAGTGCTTGAATTGGTTGAGGCAGCTATGGAGAAGGGTAGGGAGGATTTGGAAAAAAAAGACATTAGTCACTGGCTCTGAGATACCATAAAAGATAACCCAAAGCAGGAATTGCAGACAAGACAGCAAAAGTAAGAGAAGGTAATTTTGCTCAATCCCTCGATGATCTGGAAGGTTAAATATCATTGATTTAAATAGTGTACAATGACTTGATTTACAAATATAATAAATATACAAATGATACATAAAGGGAATGTTTTAATAATACAGGGAAATCTGGAAATCATGATGAAACAGGAAACAATCCTAAGCGATTATGAAGATATCATCCTTTAAATAGAACCAATTCAAATATAAAAAGCCACAAATCAAAATGTTCCTATCTAGTGAATCATCTTCATGGACCGCATCTTCTAAAATCGTAAAAGGCCTTTCTTTGTCCACTATTTGAATCTTACATTTCTTTTCTACTATTGATCTATGAAACCAAACTATCACTTAATTAAATCTCAAATACTTCCAACTAATTCTTAAATTAAATAGAGCTATTCAATTATATTAAACTACATATATTAAACTGTATATAGGGAGGGGGAAAGAGAGAAAAGAGAAAAACGAGAGACCTGGAATTACAGGATCCTCAATACTAACCAAGCCATAATTCTGTTTGGGTTTCAAAAACAAAGTGTTCACTAAATGCTATATCAGTGTTGTCAGATGCTGAAAAGTAACTGCAATCCAGGAAACCATTTCATTTATAATTATAACAAAAAAAAAAAATAGAAAGAATCAGGGAAAATCTGTGATGGTGGAAAACATAAAAGCCAAACCAAAACTATAAACCTGTATTAGAGATTTATTAAATCCAATGTTGAAACCCATTTAATAGTATTGTTCAAAACCTGGAAAACGATTGAATAGTCATGGTAGAGTGGAGGGAAAAGAAGAAGCAAGCCACAATAAAATTACAAACATCGTCCAGCTGAGAACAATATGTAAAAGAGCTGGCCAGTTATTTGTAAGATGGAGAATATATTTGTTGGAGAGTTGACCTTTTGTAATTAGTTTAGTTACCTTTTTGAGTCCTTATAATCAGATTGTAATTAGGTTATTTGATGTTTATTTCTTTCCTTGTAAATCACTCTTGTACATTATATATTTTCCTTCTTGGTGAGAAGAATGATATTAGAAAATTAAGCCCCAAAGATAAGCTCTAATTAGCATGGTTTCAGAGCAGAGATCTTAGGATTTTTGATTTGCCCGTTCCCTCCCATGGAAAACCTACCACCACTCCACGGTGGAAACAACCCCATCCTAACCGATTCTAGTCTTACACTAAACACTACTACCCTAACCGACCCTACCATGAATCCTACCCTACCTATACCGCAAGTTGTTACACAGATTGTCCATCATGATTCGTCTATTGCTTCGATTGGCATCAAACTCAATGGTGCCAATTATGGAGTTTGGTCTCAGATTGTTGAGATGTTTGTTGCTGGAAAAGACAAGTTGGGCTACTTGTTTGGGAGCAATCCCCAACACCTATCGACGATCTGGTCTTTACCAAATGGCGTACGGAGAACGCTATTGTGAAGGGTTGGCTCATCAACTCTATGGAACCCAATTTGATTGGGTACTTTCTTCGACTACCAACAACAAAGGAAGTGTGGGATGCGGTTGCTCGCACGTATTATGATGGCTCCGACATATCTCAAGTCTATGATCTTATCTGCAAGGCCTCTCGCATGAGGCAAGATGGACGACCGGTGGAGACATACTATAGTAATCTTCAATCTTTGTGGTAGAAGATTGATTATCGTCGACCTAATCTGATGAAGTGCGGTACTGATATTGAAATTTTTAATAAAATTATTCAAACGGATCGTGTGTACACTTTGCTTGCAGGATTGGATGAGATGTTTGATAAAATTCGTAGTGATATTCTACGAACTGAGCCATTTCCTTTCGTCAAACAAGCTTTTACCTATGTTCGCCGGAAGAGAATGTGACAAGCTGTGATGAATATCGGAGGGCAGTTGCCAAGTAGGGCAGCCATGATGGCTCGGCCTGCCACACGAGCCGTAGCTCTACCTCGTCCCCATGCCCCCAATAAGTCATCTGCATCGAGCCCAGAACTATAACCTCAGACTACTGCTCCGAGCCTAGCACAGGGCTTGCTCTTTGCTGCTAGGCCGGCCTCACGGCCCACCACAGGTCCCCATCCTCCTCGTCCTAAACCACCCGTCCTGGCTGGTGGTTGTACTTACTACGGTAGTGAAAAGCATGGTCGTGATAATTGTTTCTAATTGCATGGCTATCCTGACTGGTGGGAATCGTTAAAGCTTCAGAAACAACGGAAACGAGACGAGCAAGCCAATCTAGCCACCTCCATGTCCCAATTATCTTTGATATCTTAAGATGATCCTCCTCCAGTTTCGAGTTCTTCCGATATGTCTCCGGAGTCCTCAGGTAACTGTGGTTATATTTTTAATATGAATAGTGATGCTACTCCATCCGGATCGATCATTGACTCCGGTGCCATATACCATATGACTTATGATCCTACTGATTTAGCTTGTGATACTATTCCACTCTGATGTAGTTTTACTAATGCTAATGGAGTCACCTCATTGTTAACTGGCGCTGGCACCGTGCGCTGCACGCCCATTCTCTCTTTGCCTCATACATTACTTGTACCTTCACTAAAGCATAAATTGATGTCTCCTGGCCAAGCTACTGAACACTTGAACTGTTGTGCGCTAATGTATCCAAAGTTTTGTCTTATACAAGATATTCTCATGAAGGAGATAATTAGTCGTGGAACTAAGATGGGGGATCTCTATTTTGTGGATGATGTCAGTACAGGACGGGTCACTCTTGCCCAAGGAGCTGTTGATCACAAGAGGCATCAGATATGGTTATGGCATCACTGTTTGGGTTATCCATCTTTCAGTTATTTGTAGCATATGTTTCCCGATTTATTTGTTGGTTGTTCAGTTTCAGACTTTAAATGTAACACTTGTATACTAGCCAAGAGTCACCGTGTTTCTTATCCGCTGAATTCTAATAAAAGCGTTATTCCTTTTGGTCTTGTTCATTCGGATGTTTAGGGACCATCTCCAATTACTACTTCATCTGGTATTCGATGGTTTGTAACATTCATAGACGATTGCACACGGATGACGTGGTTATATCTTCTTAAGCATAAAAGTGATGTTGCATTCTGATACGGATTTTGCACACCATGGTTCAGACACAGTTTTCTACTATAATACGGATTTTGCATTCTGATAACGGTTGTGAATATGTTAATAATGAATTTTTCCATTATTTAACTAATCACAGAATTCTTCATGAAACTACTTGTCCTCAGACTCCTCAACAGAACGAGGTGGCTGAGTGCAAAAGTCATCATCTCTTAGAAACGGCTCGCTCATTCTTGATTGGGGTGTCTGTTCCCTGTTCTTCTTAGGATGTTGCTCTTCAATACCGCCACTTATCTTATCAACTGTCTGCCATCCAAAGTCCTGGATTTTCTTACTCCCTTACAAGTCCTTGCTACTTTCGTGTATCTACCGTCAATTTTGGTACTCCCACCTCGGGTTTTTAGATGTGTTGCATTTGTTCATCTTCATAAAAATCAATGGACAAAACTTGAACTGTGTGCTCTTCATTGTATTTTTATGGTGTACTGACTCCATCAGAAAGGGTACTGTCGTTAACACCTTCCTTCTCGTCGAATTTATGTTACTATGGATGTCACTTTTCCTAGTCTGAGATGTATTACCCTTCATATTCTTCCAATCCCCCTCATCAGGAGGAGACATAGCATAATGAGAAGGATTGGAATAATAATATTGATCTTCCGCTGCCACTAGCCGAGCCTATAACGGCTGCACTACCAGCTCAGCCAACAGCAGCCGTAGTGCTGCCCACAGAATTAACAGCAAGCACGGCAATGCCGTCCTCACCCACGGCTATATTGCTGGCACTTGCCAACTTTGAGAATTCTATTGATACTACTCCCTCCTCATCTCCAAATATAGTACCACCAGATGACCATACTCTTGAGAATATTCCTGAGGTAAGCTCCACTATCCCTGTTGATGATACTGTTGTTTCGAATTATCAATTACCTTTCAGGCACAACCGGGGAAAACCACCTAATCGATATTCACCAGACACAACAAAAGGCTCTAAATACCTCATTGCCAACTATGTGTCATCACAGAAGTTATCAGAACCCGACAAAGCTTTTGTATAACAAATATCCAATGATGGCACACCAAGTTCATTGAAGGAGGCTCTATTTGACGATCGATGGACCAAGGTATAGGAGGAAGAAATGGTTGCACTCCAGAAAAATCAAACGTGGAATTTAGTTCCACTTCCCCAAGGAAAGAAGAAAGTTGGGTGTCGATGGGTGTACACCATTAAGTACAAAGCTGATGGGTCTGTTGAATGATACAAAGCACGATTGGTGGCCAAGGGATACACTCAGATGTATGGTGTTGATTATACAGAGACATTTACCCCGGTAGCCAAGATTAATACGGTAAGAGTATTGCTTTCATTGGCGACCAACTTAGATTGGCCATTACAGCAATTTGATGTGAAAAATGCTTTCTTACATGGTAATCTTAAAGAAGAAGTGTATATGGATATTCCACCTGGTTATGCATCGGTTTTACAACTCGGAGTAGTGTGCAAGTTGAATAAAGCGTTGTATGGGTTGAAATAATCACCTCGAGCATGGTTTGGGAGGTTCCAGACGGCTATGAGGAAATATGGGTTCAGGCAGAGCAATTCTGATCATACACTTTACTTGAAACGTTGAATGGGGAAATTGACGGCACTTATCATCTATGTGGATGATATGATTGTTACAGGTGATTACAGAGAGGAAATCTCAAGGCTCAAAGATTACCTAGCAATCGAGTTCGAGATCAAAGTGGTTTGAAATATTTCTTGGGGGTAAAAGTAGCTCGATCTACGCAGGGTATATTTCTGTCTCAAAGAAAATATGTTCTAGATTTATTAGTTGAAACCGGAATGCTTGATTGTAAACCAGCTGACACCCTTATAGTCCAAAATTACCATATTGCCGTGCACCTTGATCAAGTTCCCACTAACAGAGATCGTTATCAAAGGTTAGTTGGGAGGTTAATTTATTTATCTCACACCAGGCCTGATATTGCATACGCAGTAAGTGTTTTTAGTCAATTTATGCATTCTCTGAGTAAGGCACATATGGGTGCAGTTGAACGCATCCTACAATACCTGAAGTCCTCACCAGGTAGAGGCATCATGTTTTCCAAGAATGATCATTGCCGAATAGAGGGTTACACTGATGCAGATTGGGCAGGCAACGTTACTGATCGTTGGTCCACATCTGTTTACTTTACATTTGTGGGAGGAAACTTAGTGACTTGGCAGAGTAAGAAACAGAAAATGGTTGCTTTATCAAGTGCAGAGGCGGAATACAGGGGTATGGCAAAAGGAGTATGTGAACTATTATGGCTTTGGAGGTTACTTGGTGAACTCGAGTATCCTTCGAATTCAGCCTCAGATTTATTTTGTGATAATAAAGCAGCTATCGATATCTCACACAACCCAATTCAACATGATCGCACAAAACACGTGGAACTTGACAGACACTTCGTTAAGGAGAAGTTGGATGGGAATATTATTCAATTCCCGTTCGTAAATTCAGAGGATCAATTAGCGGATATCTTAACTAAAGCTATTGCAAGTCAAGCGTTCTATAACTCTCTTGTCAAGTTGGGCATGAACAACATTTATGCACCAACTTGAGGGGGAGTGTTGGAGAGTTGACCTTTTGTAATTAGTTTAGTTACCTTTTTGAGTCCTTATAATCAGATTGTAATTTGATTATTTGATGTTTATTTCTTTCCTTGTAAATCACTCTTGTACATTATATATTTTCCTCCTTGGTGAGAAGAATGATATTAGAAAATTAAGCCCCAAAGATAAGCTCTAATTAGCAATATTAAGGCATGCTCATGGATGCAGAGGCTAATGAACATTGTTAGATATTGGGTACGCACATCATTCAATTAGTAGATATAGAGGGTAGGAGAATGTAGTTTTAAAATTGGAGAAGATCACTTACGAAGAAAAATATAATATAAATGTGAATTACAAATATAAATCCAATTTTCAAACAAAATCAACTAATATAAATCTGAAATTTGAATTGTCTATGTTTTCAATTAAAAACTAGTGTTTATCTTCTAGCCATCATACGTCTCAAACAGTACCTTTTCATCAAAATTTTTAAAACCATTCATACTCATACAAATCAACTCTATCATGCTCAAACCAATTTGATCTAATACGTAAGAAAAAAGTTGTACTTCATATTTACTATACCATGTCCCTTGGTGAAGTCAATATCATCCCACCAACTGACCATTATTTTGCAACAGTTCAAATCTACCCCACGGGATCTTGCCACTGGAAGAGCAGCTTCCGCCACCGTAAAAAGTATCGCTTCCTCCACCGTAAAAAGCATCGCTTCCTCTCACTCCATCCTTTACCAAATTGTTGGAACTGACACACATGTCTACTGGTTTAGGAGTTGGTTGTTTTGCATTTCTCGCAACTTAGCCTTCTTTTGTACCTGAAAGTTCCAAAAAAAGTTAAGAGCTGAAAGAAATAATAACCCACATGATAACGAAACTAATGTATGTAATGCAGAGAAACAATGGAGGAGAAAAGTACCAAAGAGAGAGAACAAACTTAAAGAGAGAGAGGAGGGAAATTTTCAGTTTTCATTGCATTTACAATTGTGACCCACTTTGACTTATAAATACAATACACATATAACTAACTCTAAGATCCTCCAATACACTTGTTACATGTGTCTATATCCTAACATTCCCCCTCAAGCTTATGCGAGGAACAACCAAGCATAAGATTGTTACAATGAGTGCTAAACAAAGGGAAACACAGTCCCTTGGTAAGTATATCAGCATGTTGCTCAGTAGAAGTGACAAACTGCAGGACAATAAAACCTTGCTGAACACGTTCTTAAACAAAGTGACAATCGATTTCAATGTGTTTAGCTTTGGAATGTAAGACTGGATTGGTGGCTAATGCCATGGCAGATATGTTGTCACAGTGAAGAAGTGGAATGTCAGCACAAGGAAGATGTAAATCCTTGAGAAATTGTTGCAACCATACAACTTCTATAACCGTAGTAGCCATGGCTCGATATTCGGCTTTAGTGGAGGTTCTACTAACAGTGTGTTGTTTCTTAGAACTCTATGAGATAGGATTACATCCCAGAAACACTACAAAACCTGTGGTTGACCTTTTGTAATTGGGATCACCATCCCAATCAGCATCTGTGAAGACTCTAAGATGGAATAACGTCGGTTTAAAACATAACCCAAGAGTCATGGTGCCTTTGAGATATCTCAAAATGCATTTTACAGCAACAAAGTAACTTTCCAGAGGAGATTGCATGAATTGACATACCTGATTTTGATAGGAGCATATTTAGGCGACTTAGCTGGCTTATTCTTGTGCATTTGTGCTACTATTTCCTAGTTAATGTCGTATTACAACTCAATTTCGTGTGTTTGTAGGTCCTATGGGTTAAAGTACAAAGAAAGTGCATTTTGGTGCATTTTGGAGCAATTTTGGACAATATGTGGATAGCTTGCATATGGGCCAACATGGATGGACGAATTTGGACTTCAAGAGGCTAGAAATGTGATAAGAAGAGGAAGGAACTAAGCTAAAGACAAAGTGGATAAGGAAGTAGCTCAAAAGAGGAAACCCTACCCAAAACCTTATCTAAAACCTTATCCAACATTATCCAAAACATTATCCAAACCTTATCTCATCTTATCCTATCCAAACCTTATCATGTCTTAATCTTAGTTGCAAGGGGACCTAAATAGATAATTCTAAAACCTATTTTTAGAAGCATCCTCTTCTAGAAGGCCTAAATCAACCACAAAACTCATTCTTTCTAGAAACCCTACAAAAGTGGCGCATCAAACCCTTCTAGAAGGCCTTGCCTTGCCTTGCAAGCCATTCCACCCTTTCCCCCACTTGTGCCGCACCTTCCTAGGCCCTATCCCCTTTGCATTCTGATTTCTAGGGCTTAATCCCTTTTGGATTTGGGTTACACAAGCCTTATATGAAACTAAGTGGGCCAAACCCCCTCCTAGGTGGATTTGATCACCTATAGCCGAACCCTAGGGCCCTAATCCACTAAATCTGCTAAGTGTAACCCTAATCTACTTAACCCTAGTACTATATAAACATAAAATCAGCCAAAAATTCGTACCACCCTTTATACTATTCAGAAACCTTGTGCCACAATCCCTATTCTCCATTCTTCAACCTCTATACACCTCCATACACACCTGCCACAACCCTACCACCATAATCAGCCATTGATAGGAGCATATTTATGCTACTTAGTTATGTTGTTTCCTTGCACTTAGTGAGTTAATTACTATGTATTTCAGTCTTTTAAAGTATTTTCGTGTGTTTTTAGGTTCTAATGGCAAAAGGAGCAAGAAAGTGCATTTTGAGGCTATTTGGAGCATTTTTGGGCATGGATTGGATAGCTTAACCATGGAGCAAAGAGGATGGACGAAATTGAAGACAAGAAGAGCTAGGAAAGGCTACAAATCTGGTGGAAGAAGTTCTACTCCAATAAAGATAAGGAAGAAGCAAGAAACAAGGGACCTTATCCAACCTTATCCAAACCTTATCTTATCCTATCCTAGAAACCTTATCCTATCCTAACTCTAACATTATCCTATTCTATCCTATCCAAATCAGATTGGGACTTAAACCTAGCTAATTAGGGGGAATCAATTACATATCTAAACACCTATTTCAGTTTCTAGAAGACTTATCCATACCAATGCCGCAAGAGACCATTCCTTGTAGGTTTAGGAATAACAAATCCTTTTCCTACTCTTATATCACATGTCCTAGGCCCTTTAGGATTAGGAATCTGCCTTAAACACAGTTTCTAGAACACCTAATCCTATCCCTACATGTGTGCCGCACCAAAACCTTCTAGAATCCCTAAATCCTAGCCGAAATTCCTATTCTAAGTCCCACTTGATTTCTGCCTTGAGTTAACCTTTTTCCAATGGGATTAGGCAATCCTTTTCCTTCACTAAGTGTGCCAAACTAGCCTATATAAACAGCCCTTGCTGCACCATTTAGACCACCACCCCTTCACACAACATTCATACATTCCTTCAGAAATCAACCCTTTGCCGTGACCTTGCAACCACCCATCCATCATTCCCCTACTTCCACACCTCCATCCCAACCTCCATACACCACCATCAACCCTCGCCGCACCACCATACATACCTAAATCATCCACAAACCCATTATAGACCTTGTGCCGTGACTTAGCAAGGAAGAGGAGAAGGAAGACCAAGCCTTGGGCGTTTGTGCATTCGAGTTGGAGTGTTGGACATTTCTAGGTGTAATCTATCCTTATTTTCAATGTTTAATTCTATATTGCTTTGTTTTGTCATGAACATGAGAGACTAAACTCGTTTTAGCCTAGGGATGCTTTGAAACCATGATTACATTTATAATATGAGTTGATTAAGTCCAGTTGTGATTTCATAAATTGTGAACGCAATTTACTTAACCGTTTGACGGATAACTTATTCTTGTATGTTTATTAGGGAGGCCTACTTAATTTGCATGCTTGAATTTTGAGCTAGAATATTAGGGTGTTTCACATAATCGTCACAAACTAATATTCACAAGTAGTTAAGGTTGTTTTCACAATCATGTTAAGTAAATTCTTGGCATAAGTTTCATGCAATTCATAGTAACGAGTGCTTCGTCAATGCTTATGGTTTTCAAAGAACTTAATGATTCTTGCTTGTATCTCTATTATGCAATTCATGTAGGGAACTTGTGGGGAATGCTTTGGGTTGTCGTATGCAATCATCCAATTCAATAACGTTAGGAAAATCTGAGGGTTAATTAGTGCAATTCACGGTTAATCTGGGGTGTTGAGGTTCATGGTTTATCGAAAAAGCAACTGGAAATCAATTTATGTTAGAAAGTATCATGTGTGGAGAAGTATCCCTTGGCTATCCCATCACCCATTAGTTTTTCTCAATTTCGTTTTAAAATCTGTTCGTTTTACAAAGTTTTAAGTTTTGTTTTCAAATTCGTCAAAATCAAAATCCCCCTTTACTTGGAGTGTCAAATTAGTTAGAAATCAATTTAGTTTGTGTATTTAAAGTATCTTGAGTCAAGTTATAACTATTTTCGTCCAAATTCTTCTCTAGTGCTCAAAACTGCTCAGAAAGTAGTTTTAAGGCAGTTTTAGGTGTTTTCTTGCTGTTTTGAGTCTTTTGGTTTGTCTTAGTGTTTTAAACTTTAGTTTTGCATTCTTTGGGTCTAGTTTGGTGTTTTATATTGTGTTTTTACGTTTTTGAGTCAAATCCAAGTGATTAACAATCCTTCCTAATCCCCGGTCCAGAACGATCCCTACTTACATTCTTCACTACAATTGATAAAAAGAGGGTTTAATTTGTGTGCGTATAAATCTCACATCAGCCATCCTCCATCCCTCTAAACAAAAACACACCATTCACAACCCCCAAAACCACCATTCACACTAAGTGCTGCAGCAAGGAGGAGGAAGGGGAGCCTAGCCGTGCATGCCATTCATCCTGGAATTGCTGAAATGTTTAGGTGTAATCTTTCTTATGACTTCAATGTTTAAATTCAATAATCTTTGTTTTGCAAGCATGAGCAACTAACCCCCTTTTGGCTAGGGGGAATTTCGAAACCATGGCTATATTTGCATGATGATTTGATTACTTTCAGTTGTGATTTCATGAATGGTGAATTCAATTTACTTATCTATTTTAATTAAAACTTGTTTATGTATATGAATTGAGAGTGCACACTTGATTTGCATGCATAAATCTGATGCTAAGGTATAAGGAAACTTCACCTAATCGTTGGAGACTTATATTCATGAGTAGTTAAGATTGTTGGTCACAATTATGTTAAGTAAATTCTTGGCATAAGTATCATGCGCTTTCATAGTTACGAATGCCTCGTCAACACCTATGATTTCCATAGAACCTAATGATCTTTGATTGTTTTTCTATTATGCGCTTTCATATAGAAAACTTTTAAGGAATAATTTGATTGCAATGCGCTAATTCCATTCAATTCAATGACGTAAGGGAAATCTGAGAGTTAATTTAAGCGTACCTAATTAACTTGGGGTGTTGAGGTTCATAATTCATTGAATAAGCAACTGAAGATTGTGTTGTATGCAAGTATGCCATGTGTGGAGAAAAACCTCCTAGCTATCTCACCATCCACCTAATTCCATCAATTTCGTCTAAATCTGCCTAGTTTACATTATTGTTTTGTTCGTTTGATTTTCGTCCAAAACCAAATCCCCAATTGTCTTAGAGTGTCTAATTGATTCAAATATGTTTTAGATTGTGTTTTTAAGAGTTTTGAGTCAAGTTAGAACCAATTTTCGTCCAAGTTTGTGTTTAGGCTCAAAACTGCCTAGTTTGTGTTTTTAGGCAGTTTTGAGTGTTTTTAGCTTATTTTGAGTCTAGTGAACTTGTTTTGAGTCTTTTTAAGTTGAGTTAAGTGTTTTAAAGGTTAGTTTTATTTGTTTGAGTTAGTTTTAAGTGTTTAGCTATCCCTCCTAATCCCCGGTGTAAGAACGATCCCTATTTATTTATATGCTACAATTGTCAAAAAAGGGTTAATTTGTGTGTTAAGTTAATTTTCACATCAAATTTTGGCGCCGTTGCTGGGGATTAGCAACTTTGCTAATCCCTTGTTATTTCCTTTTTTTTTTTTTTTTTTTTTTTGGTTTAGTTTTTGACTTGTTTGTTTTCTTGTTTTAGGCACTAGTTTATGACTCGGAGTTCTCAACCGGTTCATGCGCATATCTTAGACTTTGACAACGATTTTGAGCGAGCTTTGAGAAGAAAGAAGAATCAACAAGAGCCTCAACCACCTCAACCTGCACCTGAGCTTGAAGAGGACGAAATACAAGTGGGAGAGGAGGCCATGACAAGGGTTTTTGAGGAAGAACAGGTTATGGCAGCCAACAACCGAACAATCAAGGAGCTTTCCGCTTCGGGATTGGATAATGCCATGCCTCTATGCATTCAATATCCAAGGGCAGCCCCAGACAAGACTGATGAGTTCGAACTCAAGTCCAGTTTATTGCACCATATTCCGAAGTTCCATGGGTTGTCCATGGAAGATCTTAATAAACACTTGAAGGAGTTCGAGGTTTTTTGCTCAAGTATGACTTCGGTGAATGTTGATGGGAGCATTTTGAAGATGAAGGCTTTTCCCTTTTCTCTCTTGGAAAAGGCTAAAGATTGGTTGTATGAACAAGCCCCCGGAACTGTCACATCATGGGAAAGTATGAAAAGGACGTTTTTGGAGAAGTTTTTCCCAACTTCTCGAGTCATTCTTTTACGCAAAAGGATTGGTGGCATTCAGCAAAATCAAGGTGAATCATTTCTAACTTATTATGAACGTTTTAAAACCCTTGTTGCTTCATGTCCACAACACCAAATGAAGGAGGAGCTTCTTCTTCAATATTTCTACGAAGGGCTTCTACCAATTGAACGTCAAATGCTAGACGCCTCAGCAGGTGGAGCTTTAGTGGACAAAACACCTATGGCCGCCAAGACTCTCATTGCCAACCGAGCTTTGAATGCTCAACAATACGAAGGCGTTGGTCAAAGAGACCTACCACGGCATCAACAAGTTAATGAGGTAAGTGCCATTTCCGAACTTCAAAATCAAATGGCTAATCTTACTTCTCTTCTTTCGCAGATGGTTGAAATACCAAAGGTACAAAGTGTGGCTGTTTATGGCGTGTGCTCCATGAATGGACATCTCACGGACAAGTGCCCTCAATTGATTGAGAACAGAGGGTGGGAATCTGCCAATGCCGTGGGTTATCGGAGCCAAAACCAACCAATGAGTGATCTTTTCTCTAACACATACAATCCCGATTGGAGAGATCATCCAAATTTCAAATGGAGGGAGCCACAACAACCCCAACAACAAAGCACATTTAGGCAGCAAGCTCCGGGATTCTACCAAAGGCTGTATACACCCACACCACCCTAAGCACAACCTACATAACCCAAATCAGGTTCGTCCATAGATAATGATCAAAATTTTCAATTACTAACTTCTATGGTGTAGGGAATGCAAAATAGGGACAAAAAGGTTGATGAATTAGAAAAGCAAGTAGGGTAGATTGCGGAGTTCATGGGCCAATTCAGAGAGCAAGGGAAGTTGCCTAGTTCAACCGTTGTTAACCCAAAAGGAGGATTCGAATCTACCAAAGCAATCATGTTGCAAAGTGGAAAACAAGTTGGAACGGCCTCACAACCCTCTAATTCAGCCCTAACGGAGGACGAAAAGTTGCAATTCGAGGAGGGAGAGCAAGAGCAAGCCACGGCAAGGGTAACACCACCCATGCCGCAGCCACCCAAGCTACACCATTCGGCTTCCAAGGGTAAGGATGTTCCAAATTCAATTATTTCTAATGCTATTCCTCCAAATGTACCATTTCCTCGCAGATTCATGCAAACAAAGAAGAAGGAGGCTGAAAAAGGACATTTTAGAGACATTTAGAAAAGTACAAGTCAATATACCACTTTTGGATGCAATTAAGCAAGTTCCAAGGTATGCTAAGTTTTTAAAAGAACTTTGCACTACTAGGAAGAGAATTTCGAACAAAGAGGTTGTAAAGGTAAGTGAAAATGTCTCAGCCATCTTGCAACGTAAATTGCCCCCTAAATGCAAAGATCCGGGTAGTTTTACAATTCCTTGTGTTATTGGCAATAATCATTTTGAACATGCCATGCTAGACTTAGGTGCATCTATTAATGTTATGCCTTACTCAATTAATGCATCTATGAACCTAGGTGAGTTAAAAAACGATGGCATGATTATTCAATTGGCCGATAGATCTAATGCCTATCCAAAGGGTTTTTTGGAAGATGTTTTAGTGCAGGTCAATCATTTAATCTTTCCGGCGGATTTCGACGTGCTGGAAATGGAAGAATCAACCCATTCCCCTTCATTGCCAATTCTTCTTGGCCGCCCCTTCATGAAAACTGCCCGCACTAAGATTGATGTGTTTAATGGGACTTTGACAATGGAATTTGATGGGGAAGTTATTAATTTCAATCTTTCTGAATCTATCAAGTACCCTATTGATGATCATGCATGTTTTGCTATTGATGTAATTGATTCGTTGGCGCAGGACCATTTTGAACAATTGAACGAAGATGCACTTGAATTGGTCATTACAAGAGGAATGGAACTCAAAGACAAGGAACTAGGGCCATTGACTACCCACGGCATGCATGGAGAACATCATGTCGTGGCCCCTAGTGTTGATATGATAGAGATAGTGGCTGCCCTTGAGTCATTGCCACTACAATCTGGTAAGTTTTTGGACCCAATTTCAATTCCAATTTCGACTAATAAGCCCATCCCTTCAGTTGTGCAGCCACCTTCCCTTGAACTTAAACCATTGCCAAGCCATTTAAAGTATGTGTTCTTGGGAGACCAAGAGACCTTGCCCGTCATTATATCCTCCTCACTCACGGCACAAGAAGAAGGTAAGTTAGTGAGGGTGTTGAAGGAGTACAAAACTGCAATTGGTTGGACCTTGGCCGACATCAAGGGAATAAGCCCGACCATGTGCATGCATCGTATACTTTTGGAGGAGGGGTCCAAAGCATCTCGAGAGGCTCAATGCCACTACAAGGAAGGATCATTTTCCCTTGCCATTCATTGATCAAATGCTTGAAAGGTTAGTGGGTTATGCTTTTTATTGTTTTCTTGATGGATATTCAGGTTATAATCAAATTGTGATAGCTCCGGAAGATCAAGAGAAAACCACTTTCACATGCCCCTTTGGTACATTTGCTTATCGTCGCATGCCATTTGGTTTATGTAATGCACCTGCCACATTTCAAAGATGCATGATGAGCATATTTTCAGATTATGTTGAGAAAATTATTGAGGTTTTTATGGATGATTTCAGCGTTTTTGGTGATCCATTTGATGGTTGTTTGAATAATTTTAGTTTGATTTTAAAACAATGCATTGAAACTAAACTTGTGTTAAATTGGGAAAAATGTCATTTCATGGTTAAACAAGGTATAGTTTTAGGTCATATTATTTCTGAAAAAGGTATTGAGGTTGATAAGTCAAAGATAGATCTTGTGCACCACTTACCCTCTCCTGCTTCGGTTAGAGAGGTTCGTTTGTTCCTTAGACATGCAGGTTTTTATCGCAGGTTCATCAAGGATTTCTCGAAGGTCTCCCAACCTCTATGCCATCTCCTACAAAAAGATGCACCTTTTGATTTCACCAAGGAGTGCACGGCAACTTTCCAACTCCTTAAGGACTTGCTAACCATGGCACCCATCATTGTGCCCCCGGATTGGAGCCTTCCATTTGAGCTCATGTGTGATGCATCCAACTATGCGTTAGGGGTTGTTTTAGGCCAAAGAAAGGACAAGAAGCCGCATGTTATCTACTACGCATCCCGGACGTTGAATAATGCTCAATTAAGCTATTCGTCCATTGAAAAAGAACTTCTTGCCATTGTCTTTGCTTTAGATAAATTTTGATCATATTTGCTTGGTACTAAGGTTATTATTTTCACTGATCATGCAGCTTTTAAGTACTTGTTCACCAAGAAGGAAGCCAAACCACGACTAAATCGATGGATGCTACTTCTTCAAGAGTTTGACATCGAAATCAAGGACAAAAAGGGAAGTGAAAATGTGGCGGCTAACCACCTAAGCCGTATGATACATGAGGAGGAACCATACCCTATTTCAGAAACCTTCCCTGACGAGCAATTGCTATCCATTAAGGTAAGTGAGCCTTGGTATGCGGATTTGGTGAATTATTTGGTGACTAAACAAGTTCCAAACACTCTAAATAGAAACCAACGTGATAAATTGAAAAAAGATGCTAGGTTTTATGTTTGGGATGATCCATCCCTCTAAACAAGAACAAACCATTCACAACCCCCAAAACCACCACTCACACCAAGTGCCGCAGCAAGGAGGAGGAAGGGGAGCCTAGTCGTGCATGCCATTCATCCTGGAATTGCTGAAATGTTTAGGTGTAATCTTTCTTATGACTTCAATGTTTAAATTCAATAATCTTTGTTTTGCAAGCATGAGGAACTAATCCCCTTTTGGCTAGGGGGAATTTCGAAACCATGGCTATATTTGCATGATGATTTGATTACTTTTAGTTGTGATTTCATGAATGGTGAATTCAATTTACTTATCTGTTTTAATTAAAACTTGTTTATGTATATGAATTGAGAGTGCACACTTGATTTGCATGCATAAATCTGATGCTAGGGTATAAGGAAACTTCACCTAATCGTTGGGAACTTATATTCATGAGTAGTTAAGATTGTTGGTCACAATTATGTTAAGTAAATTCTTGGCATAAGTATCATGCGCTTTCATAGTTACGAATGCCTCGTCAACACCTATGATTTCCATAGAACCTAATGATCTTTGATTGTTTTTCTATTATGCGCTTTCATATAGAAAACTTTTAAGGAATAATTTGATTGCAATGCGCTAATTCCATTCAATTCAATGACGTAAGGGAAATCTGAGAGTTAATTTAAGCGTACCTAATTAACTTGGGGTGTTGAGGTTCATAATTCATTGAATAAGCAACTAAAGATTGTGTTGTATGCAAGTATGCCATGTGTGGAGAAAAACCTCCTAGCTATCTCACCATCCACCTAATTCCATTAGTTTCGTCCAAATCTGCCTAGTTTACATTATTGTTTTGTTTATTTGATTTTCGTCCAAAACCAAATCCCCAATTGTCTTAGAGTGTCTAATTGATTCAAATATTTTAGATTGTGTTTTTAAGAGTTTTGAGTCAAGTTAGAACCAATTTTCGTCCAAGTTTGTGTTTAGGCTCAAAACTGCCCAGTTTGTGTTTTTAGGCAGTTTTGAGTGATTTTAGCTTATTTTGAGTCTAGTGAACTTGTTTTGAGTCTTTTTAAGTTGAGTTAAGTGTTTTAAAGGTTAGTTTTATTTGTTTGAGTCAGTTTTAAGTGTTTAGCAATCCCTACTAATCCCCGGTGTAAGAACGATCCCTACTTATTTATATGCTACAATTGTCAAAAGAGGGTTAATTTGTGTGTTAAGTTAATTTTCACATTAGATTTACCGAATAAGCAATATCTGGTCGCGTAAACGTCAAATATTGAAGAGCCTCAACAATGCTCCTATACAGCTTTGGATCATGAAATGAAGAATTGCCATGATTTAGTAATTTCAGATTTGGATGATAAGGAATAGTACAAGGCTTGCTTTCCATCATATTGGTCTTAGTGAGTAGATCAGAAATATATTTGGACTAATGCACAAGAAAACCTTGAGACTGATATTCAATTTGCAAACTAAGAAAGTAATGGAGAAGCCCTAAATCTTTTATATCAAACTTAGTGGTTAACTGATCAATCACAGTTTGCACTTGAAACTCACTATCACCACTGAGAATGATATCATCAACATATAGTAATAATACAACCACATATTGTCCATCATATTTCACATATAAAGAAGGATCAACCTAGGAAGATTTGAAGCCCAAAGTGAGAAGGAACCTGGTAAACCGATCATTGCAAGCTCAAGGAGCCTGTTTGAGACCATAGAGTTATCTTTCCAATTTGCATGCAATTTCATGCTGATTAGGATCAACAAAGCCTTGGGGCTGACACATATATACTTCTTTATCCAAAAAACCATGAAATGCGTTTTTGACATCAAGTTGTTTTAACTTCCATCATGTGGTTACAGCTAAAGATAACAGAATGCGTACTATGGTTGGCTTAACCACAGGACTGAACGTTTCATAATAATCAAGGTCTGCTACTTGAGAAAACCCTTTGGCCATCAATTGAGCCTTGTAACGAGCAATGGACCCATTTGGATTACGTTTGAGCTTAAAAATCCATTTACAACCAACCACATTTTTGTGAGGTGGAAGAGGGACCAACTTCCATGTCTTCTGTTTAACTAAAGCTTGCATTTCCTCCTTCATAGCATTCCTCCATTCAGCAGACTTAGCAGCGGCTGTATAAGACTGTGGTTCTTTGATAGAAGAGGTGGGAACCTGAGCAAGAAGAGCCTTTTTCTTGAAAATACCAGACTTGGATCTGGTTTGCATCGGATGTGTATTAATCTGTGAGACAACAACATGTTGCAGTTCTGGAACTTAAGACATGAAGACATTAGGATATATGTCAGAACAGTCTAATGATGGTTAAGCTATATCCACAGATGTAGAACTCTAATCAAAGACAAGATCACCATGTGTTGTAGGAGAGGACTCAGTAACAATATGAGGTGTAGAACAATCTAGAGGAGAAAATGGAATAGGAATGGAAGAATTATGCAGAAAAGTATTAGGATGAGGAATCTAAGATGATGACACAGGAGATGATGGTGGAGAGGAAGGCACTAATATACTGGGAAACACATCCTCATCAAAGACAACATGCCTAGAGACAATGAGCTTGTGATCTTTAATAGCATAACAAATGTACCCTTTATATTGAGCTACATATCCTAAAAAAATGCATTGTGTGGTTTTTGGGGTTAACTTATTCTATCTATAGGGTTTCAAAATGGGATAACAAGCACACCTAAATACCCGTAGATGATCAAGTTGAGGTGGAGAATGATACAACACTTCAAAAGTAGACTGCATTTGTAAGACAGATGTTGGCATTTGATTAATGAGATAAGTGGCTGTGGCACAAGCGTGAAACCAAAATTTGGAAGGAAAAGATGCTTTTTGAAGTAAGGTGAGTGCAGTCTCAATAATGTGTCTATTTTTTTCTCAACCAACCCATTCTGCTTAGGAGTGTATGGACAAGACATTTGATGCAAAATACCTTTGGTTTTAAGAAAGTTTTGAAAGACAGACTCAACAAACTCTCCACCACCGTCACTTTGTAACACTTTGACATTTGCAAAAAAGAAATTGTGGATAAAAGCATGAAATTGAATGAAGATTTCACAAACTGCAGCTTTATTCATCAAGGCAAAAATCCACATATACCGTGTGCATTCATCTATAAAAGACACACAGTATTGATGACCTTTTATGGACATGACTGGTGCAGGACCCCACACATTAGTGTGAATGACTTCAAAGGGTACATTGGATTTGACTGCAACTAAAGGAAATGGTAACTTGGTAACTTGCCTTGCAAGCAACGAATACATGTTTGGGGTGTGGAAGTACAAGGAAATGAAATAGCTGACTTACTAAGAGCTAATTGAACTACATAATTGGTTGGATGACCCAATCTGCAGTGCCAAAGGGATGCATCACTTTCTATCCAAGATATGCTGCATGATTTATATGTGGTTGTTTGAACAATGGAAGAGGATAAACAACATTGTTACTTAGTCCTTGGAAGAGTACCTTGTTGGTGACCTTGTCCTGTAAACACACAGAAAACTCATCAACAATGCATCGACAATTATTGTCTTTACATAATTGATACATAGAAAGTAGATGTTAAGATAGTTGTGGAACATATAACACTTTGTTTAACTGAAGCTTAGTAGAAGGAGTTGTAAGACAAGACTGTCCGATATAAGAGATGAATAAACCTTCACCATTAGCTCTAGTAACAGTTTCATTTGATGGATATGGTGTAGCAGTTTGCAAGTTCGAGAAATCAGAGGTCATATGATTGGTGGCACCAGAGTCAAGTAGCCAAAACTCTTGCTGTGGGGCAGAAGGTAAAGGATTGGTCCTTGCAGGAAAAGCCACAGGAGAGCGAGCTTGTTAGACCATAGAGGGATTAGCGATGTACTGTGAAGACATATTTGGACCAGGATGCTGAACTTGTAAACTAGGAGCCTGAAACTGTGGTGAGTACATAGACATGGAAGCATTAGAATTGCCCTTATCAAAACATGTTGCTGCAGTGTGCCCAACTCGATTACAGATTTGACATCCACGTTAAAAACAATGTAGTGCAAAATGACCCTTTTTGTCACAAATCTGACAAAGAAGCATAAGGTTATAAGGCGGCACTGGTGACATTTGAAGATTGAAATTCTGAAAATGGGTCTAAGACTGAGAATGAGGCCCTTGGAATCCAGAATGAAATTTCTTCCCATTTCCTTTATACTTGAAATTATTCCCCCTGAAATTGTTGTATGTACTAGATCCTGTTTGAGAAACAAAGGCATATGGTCCAGTTGGGGAAGATAAAGGTACTTGCTGAAACTGTGTATATTGAGGCACTGGACCCATTTGTGTTGTATGAGGCATGTGAGCTAAATTGGGCGTCTGAACACCTAGCACCATTTGAAGACCTGGAGAAAATTGATAAGATGATGAACCAGAAGGAAAGACTTTAGAGGAAGATTTGGCACCCAGATGGTCCTCGTAACTCATTCATAGAGCCATAACTATTAGCATACATTGTAGTCATCAATGGTTGTTTAAAAACTTCCTCAAGTGTTACTTTTTCAACCTTTAACTTAGACCTGAGTTCCTTCAAGGAGACCAGATTTTCCCTTCCTCGAATAACAGCCTTAATATTATTATATTCAGGTGGTAAACCTCGGAGATCAACAATAACAACGTCTTCATCAGAAATGACTACACCCACAACAGCTAACTGATCTTTGCAATCTTTGATCCTTTGTAAGTAAAGATCAATAGATTCTGCCCTTTTCTTAATGTTCTATAAATCAATTTTCATCTAAACAATGTTTGTTCTGGTTCTACTAGAAAACGTTTCTTTCAAATTATTCCACATCTCCTTGGAACTTTGACACCTAATGACACAAGATAACGCAACAGAAGACAAAGTTGCAGTGATAAGAGTCATTAAGGCTTTATCATGAATTTTCCAAACTTTGTATGCATCAGTGAAAAAAGAATTGACAACCACGGTACCATCAGCAGTTTCAATTGTTGTAAATTTTGTAGGACAAGGTATAGAATCATCAAGAAACCCCATAATACCATTGCCCTCGAGGAGTAATTCAATTTGAAACTTCCAAGTAACATAGTTAGCATCATCTAACTTTACTGTCACATTATTACCAACACTTGGTATCAAGGAAGAGATAGGCGATTGAGTGAGAGCTAATTGAGTAGCAGTCACCATATCGAAGAAATCAACAATCTTTAACCAACCACAAGAAATCAACAGATACACCAAGAACTCGCAAGAGATCAACAATCGACAAGTAGCAACAACCGATCAACACTTCAATTCACAACAAGATTCACAAGAAGACGAACAACCAGAAGCAAGAGAGCAAAGAACGCAACCGATACCTTCAATCAACACGACGAGCTACAACTTTACCCAAAAATCCCCAAAATCTAGGGTTTGAGGAAACAACCGACTTCGAGTAAATACTAGAATGCCACCGGAACAAAGAAAAGCGGAAGCACCGGTCATCGGTCACCGGGATCGACAAACGACGGCATTAGCCATTGTCGGCGATGATACCATGATAACAAAACTAATGTATGTAATGCAGAGAAACATTGGAGGAGAAAAGTATCAAAGAGAGAGAACAAACTTAGAGAGAGAGAGAGAGGAGGGAAATTTTCAGTTTTCATTAGGGGTGGAAAAAATTCCCGAAAATCCCGAACCAAACCGAAAAAATCCCGATCCCAAACCAAAAATTTCCCAAACCGAAATTCCCGAAATTTTCGGGATGCTATCCCGAACCAATCCCAAAATTTCGGTATGGGATTCGGGATTGGCTTCTTGATATTTCGGGAATCCCATACCAAACCGAAAATATATAATATTAATTATTATATATATTTATACATATATATATATTATTCTTTTATAATTGATGCTAGTAGTTTCTAATTCATGCTCAGCAACCTAGAATGCCCTACACCTTGCATATTTTTCATGTTCTGTTTGATATTCATGTGGATTTTATTATTGCTGCTGCCATGGCTGATGATTTCAGAAGGCTTGATTCTTTTGTCTCTCAACAGATTGCAAAAAGAGTTTAATTAATTTGAATTTTGACTATGATAAAAAGAGTCAAGCATGCCAGTGTTCAATTAAATGGTAGTGTGAATGAAATGAAATTCCTAGTTCATAAATGTGTTCTTGAATTATATATTTGAAGAACAATTCATAATTTCATATTTCAATTTGGGATTCCCGATTTGTCCCAAAATCCCGAAAATATTTCGGGATTCCCGAAATTTGGGATTCCTGAAAATTTGGTTTGGGATTGGTCTTTAAATTCCCGTCCCGAAAAATTTCGGTTTGGGATTCGGGATACTAGTTTCGGTATGGTATCCCATACCGAACCACCCCTAGTTTTCATTACATTTACAATTGTGACCTGCTTTGACTTATAAATACAACACACATATAACTAACTCTAAGATCCTCCAATACACTTGTTACACATGTCTATATCCTAACACCACACATTCTCCACGTTGCACATAAAGCTCATAATTAATTTTAGAAAACAACTTACTTGGCACAAATAAATTTCTCAGTCCCACTTCTGTCAAAATTTGGTGGCAATTCTTTTTCCCAATAACTGTTTCCCTTTTCATTACCCATGGCTACACAAAAGTACATAGAAAGTTAACAGGATAATGAATCAGAACACAATAGTTGGTTAGAAAAGCTTAAAAGCACACGAAGCAAGAATGTGAACACTGAACCCTAAACCCTATATGAATACTATCATACCATTCGTAACATGCATAATAGTTTTGACAATATGAGGACATTGAGGACAAACTTCAACGCTCATGAAATCTTATAAAATTGCATTGTTCGATAAGAATCAATTATTTTTGGTTCTTTCTTGTGGAGGGAGATGTTACAACCAACTCAGCTAAAGAGTCATTCCTATAACAACATCAGCCCATGCAAAATACGACATATGCACATACTATGCCACATATAATTTCTCCTCTCTTTTAATTAATTAATTTATTTTATTTTATTTTTTTTGTAGGCTGAGCTTATATGATATTTATTTATTTTTTGTAGGCTGAGCTTTAATTGAAATTTAAATAAGTTTCAAAGAGAAGAGAAGGCAGCAGCTAATATCTTACCAGTTGATAAGGTACCCATGTTTAGAAAGCAAGCTACACCATCTTTAAGATAGTTTGGCAGTAAACCAAATGGAATTCCCCATAATTTTGACAAAAAGGGTAAGAGGAGAGGAGACATATATATAGTGCCTGCAATTCACATTTGCAATAGATACTGGCTTTCATTAGGTGAACTCAATTTCAGGACACCAAAAATATAAATTTGAAAGGCCATCAATTTGTATGCCTTTTTCAAGAATGCCTGACAGATTGGGGAAGCATAGAAGAGGAATAAAACATTATTAGGCATAAGCCACGTGATGGAAACATTGCAGTATACATTGATATGCAAGGTGCAAGACACATGAGAACTGCTCTCCAAATATAGTCCTTAAAAAGAGTAAATTAGACCAGTACAATGATACACAAAGAAAGACATGAAAGAAGAGGGAGAACATTTATCGTCAAAGAAATTATGTGATAATCAACCATATAATGCATTTCCCTGCATGTAGGCATTTCATTCAAGAAAGTAATTCATGCTCCTGCATGTTATCGAATGTTAATGGAACTGAAAAGACATAACAAATTAAAGTAATGCAACTTAACAAAAACAAAGACATCTGAGCTGTTCAAGAAATAAAGTCAAAACATTACCTCAAGAATTCGATGAAACCTAGATATATCGTCAGGGGCGATTTTGGGGGAATAGTTGATATAGAAATACGGCTCAAATCCATGAAAATGATAAACCAAATCCAATTCCATCTCTGTCTGCTACTGCACAATCACATTCCAATTCTAACATGGAATCCTCAGAAGACACGCCTACTGCACAACAAGTTTCATCCTGACTTAACCTCTATTTAGTCCACGTCCTGTTTTGATTGTAATCCTAGTTTTACGTGTATTTGTATAATACTCCTATAAATATCAATGAACATCGCTCACTCTAATTAAGAGTTGAGATTCTACAAATCATATTTACTATCTTTCATGGTATCACGAGCCAGCGTCTAACGACAACGGTTCACAGTATTATTATTTTTTTCTTTTCTTTTTCTCTTCTGCAGATCCTAAGCTATGGTATCTTCTGTAAGATATATTCTGAAATCACAACAACAAGACATTAGGATCACGAATAAATCAAATCAATATAAAATAGAGATTAACTAATTATATTAAACTTATCTGCAGAATACGGAAGATATTGCAGAGTTCTAGGTCGTCTTCTACTTCCAGTACTTCAAAATATCTCTCTGCTGTGA